>KE747810.1:2464537-2477989 GCA_000465215.2 Pyrenophora seminiperda CCB06
GTGTGTGTGTGTGTGTGTGTGTGTGTGTGTGTGTGTGTGTGTGTGTGTGTGTGTGTGTGTGTGTGTGTGTGTATACCTAAAGGTTATCGGGTCAGATTCAGATGAGAATATTCATGGGAGAGTGGAGCGGAGCGGGTTTGACCAAAGTGTCTTTCTTTGTTGTTGTTGTGGCAGTTCATGATGATGTCGGTGATTAGCTTTTACTGTGAATGGAGTGTGCATGTATTAATACCTTGTACCTGTGGGTTCCACGTGTACCATACCTACTTAAACTTGGCACATTGGGGACTGCAGCATTATTTTCAATCCAAAACACAAAGTACAAGACCATGGATTTCATTCATCATCTTTGTTCCCGTGTCCCGTTCAAGGGCGCTCTGGGGCTTCGTTCTTCTTCTGTCTCTAGTACACAGCTACAAACACATCTATACAGTTCAGTTCAGTGCAGAATGCCCAGTTTCCATCTCTCTCCCCCTCCTCATTCCCAATATACCATACAGCCCATGCCCCTCCTTCCCCTCTTTCCCAGCCCCCCTATCCCTCCCCCCACTAACCATCTTCATCTTTCACTCCCCACTCAACTGCAAAATCAACGTACTCGCCACATCCAAAAACGGAAACGGACTCGTAATATTCTTCTCGCCCTCCTGCCTACCCGCACCCACCAGCTCCGTCCTCTCCCGCAGAATCCCCGTATCCCCATCCCTCAGCTTATTCGCCAAATCAGGAGGCAAGGGCTCGTTATCCGCCAATCTACGCCAGATGCCCTGTTCGTCGTCCCAGCCATCCTGGTGGTGATGGGGTGCAGACGACGAGGAAAAGGACGAAGAAGAAGCGGTTTCGGCCTTGATTTCGCGCACGAGGTTGGAGACGAGGCGTTCGTAGCCGGCGCATTTGAAGTCTACGACGAAGAAGTCGCGGTCGATGCTGTAGAGTTGGATGGACATGTAGATGTAGACTGCTTCGTCGGAGCAAGGGTGTTGTTGGTCATCAGATAAGGTGCGGTCGGCGGAGGTGAGGGGGTCGACGGTGCCGTGGGTGCTCGAGGTTGAGCTGGCGTTTGTGGAGGAGCGTTTGCGGAGACCGGTGGGGTCGGTGGAGAGGTCGACGCGAGAGGAGTGGGTGGAGGAAGGGTGGGCGACGCCGGGGGGAAACATGCCTTCTTTGCGGAAGCGGGCGTTGATGACCCAGGGGTCTTCGGGGACGTGGTAGCCCCAGTCGTTGGTGTGGTTGTAGTGGCGCTTCTGCCGGCCTCTGGTCTCTTGCTCGTTGGAGCTGTTGTTGCGGACGGTGAGCGGCTCGCGGTGTGGCGAGTTGACGCGTGCGCCTTGGGCTTCATGTGACGAGTGAGAAGATATCGAATCCTGTGACTGGCTCCGAGACTTTGATGATTCAGGGGCCTGAGATGTACTACGACTGCGGGATCCGCTTCTACCATCCGCTCGGCGTATCTTGGGTATTTCCCAGTCGGCGCCCATGGCTTTCAGTGCCTTGAAGATGGCTAGCATGGCCTCTGCAGGCTGATTCCTTGAGCGGATACCAAACTGCCATTTTGTCGCCCGCGGTTTCTTAGCCGGCAGGCTCGTCATGGGCTCAGGCTTTGTCCTCCCTGCTTCAGGAATAGTGCGGAAGTTGGGCTTCAGCCTACGGGCTGAGATCTGCCGTTGCTCTTCAGTCTGCTCCGGAGTCGGTGGAAAGCCGTCTGTGTCCTGGGATCTGTTCAACGGCCTTGGGTGACCTTTCATGTACGCTTTGTGGTATTCGGTGAGACTGCTGGGAAGAATGGCCACTGTGCTGATAGGACTGCGCACCATGGCAAGCTGGCTGCTAGCATTTGAGCCTTGGCGTGCCCTTTCGTGTTCCTTGGCTGACGGTGGTATGAACTGGGGACGCGAAGCAGCGTTCAACGATTGCGGTCTGAATCTGTCCATGTGACTTTCGTGGGTGGGAGGCGACTGGTGATTCCACACCGGTACGCCATTGTCGTTGGTCAGTAATGCTATATCGTTGTTAACACATGGCGCAGTAAGAAACGGACTGCATCCCTCCCAATCGGATGACTTACGATTGTCCCGCATCATCTCGTTTTCCCGCACGATCAAGTAGGCGTCCTTGATTGCGCTCGGCTCGTCGCGTGCCAAGGCGTCTTGCACATCATGCATTGCGTAACCCATAGTTTTCCCAAGCTTGGAGACGACGTTTTCGTGCAACGCCTGCACGCGCGGGAAATCAGCCGATGGGGCCAGAGCCTTGGGGTCGATTGCCTTGTTTGGGTCGGCCCCACTATCGAAGAACTCTTGGGCGGGTGGCTCCAGGTACGGGGGCAGATCAGTGGTAAACCATGGATCTTGGCGCAGCTCGGGGATGGTGATGCGGTGGACGGGGTTGACCATGAGCATCTTCTTGATCAAGGAGGTGGCGCCTGGCGATAGATAACTCGGCGTGCTGTATTGCCCTGCAGCAATCTTCTTGAATAGTGTGGGGATGTACTCGTCGTCAAAGGGTAGTCGGCCAACCAACAGCACGTAGAGAATGACACCACAGCTCCAAACATCGACTTCGGGGCCGGCATACAGCTTGCCAGATATGACTTCGGGCGCGGCGTAATTTGGACTGCCACAGCTCGTCTTGAGGAAGTTGCCATCTGTCATAATGTTGCTCAGGCCAAAATCGGCAATCTTGACGTTGCTGTCATCGTCAAGCAGCAGGTTCTCGGGCTTCAAATCTCGGTGGACAATCTTGTGTCTGTGGCAATATTCGACGGCGCATACAATCTGCTGGAAGAATTTTCTGGCCTGTGCCTCTTGCAGTTTCCCGTGGTTGACAATATAGTCGAACAGCTCGCCGCCAGCGTATTCGAGGACCATGATGATCTCGGTGGGCGTGGTTATGACGGTGTATCTGCAGAGGGTCAGTATGCATGGAGACCAGCAAGGAAGCGCCCACTCAACGTACAACTTAATAATGTGTGGATGCCGTAGCAGTTGCAGATACTGGATCTCGCGCTCAATCCTGCCTGCCATGTCTCTCGTCACTAGTCGCTTGCGGTTGATGATCTTGAGGGCGACCTTCTGGCCGCTGACCTGGTGGGTGGCCAACTTGACCTTGCCAAAAGAGCCCTCGCCGAGAGTGCGGACTATGGTGTACTGCCCCAGTCGCTGGTTCGCCTTGGAGTCCTTGCTCTTGCTCTCTTGCACGGCTGTTCCGAGCGCGGCTTGGGGCGCGGCCAGGGCGGCGTCGGCAGCCTTTGTGGTGCTTGCGCCTCCAGCCCCACGCCGCTGAGCGGGCATGGAGATGGAGAGCTCCTCGAGATCCTCGTTGTCGATTGCGGCCGACATGGTGGGCGTGGATTGGCGGTTTCACGGTGAACTGGTTAGACTTGGCTGTTTGCGGGGAGCTACGTAAGGACTGTTAGCATTAGCAGCTCGCCCGATGCAGGGCTGTACCAAACGGGCAGCCAACATGTGACGGCGCGCCATTGTCGACTCGTCCGAGATCCGCGTGGACGGCGCGCGAGGGGTGAAGGGACATTTAAGCATCAAGACTTACGTCACTGCTGGCCGGTTCCTTACAGCGGGGCGCCAAAGCCCAAAGCCCAAACCCGTGGTTCTGGGGTGCGGCGACGTGCTGTCCGACGACGACGGGTGACGGCCTCACTGCCCCGCTACCGCCTGCTGCGATGCCAACATCAACGGGCGAGGTACCGGGGAGGGGGGGTTTAATTGAGTGGGGGAGTGAGAAGAGACTGTATGTAGAGAATTTGCGCCGAGCTTGAGTGATGCGACAATGGACAATGGACAATGGAGAATGGTACTGCTGCTGCTGCTACTATATCGTGCGCCGGCAGCTGTAGTGGGGTACTTCCTGAAGAGACACGGAGCTGTTGGACGTTACTGGGGATACAAGGGACCAGGACATTCAATGCCCCAAGCCGGAACGGCAGGATCGAGATACGGGAGCGGCGCCAAGGGTAATTAGACAAAAAAAAAAAGACCGAGAACGTGTATGCAGATGCAGAGCAGAAGATTATGCAGCTACTCTCGGAAAATGAACCCCATCATGGACCCCATCCCCAGAAAACGTTCACATGTCACAGCCTCAGCCGTCTTACTGTACGAACGACGGATACACCAATAAAGTCAATCTGAGATCAGCGCAATACGCAAGTAAAGTAAGTCCTCCTTACGCACATCACAGGCGCTTGCAGCGCGCCATCGGCCCGGCGGCATGTTGACTTGCATGCATCACTAAGCACACCGCATGCCCCCCTGCCCTGCCGCCATGGACAATTCACAAGCCCATCCGCATAATGGCCGACTTGGTATCAAATACCATCTCACACCACCTATCCTATGACCGCCCACCAACTTGCGATTTTCCCCACAATATCAGGGCACCACGTACATACATATCCCAAGTTATGCATCCCATCAGCGGAAGCAAAACATGCGTCCGAGCCCCCGCTGCTGCACCTCGCGCCGTGCAGCTCCGTCGACGTAAACAGCCTCGCCCTCGCTGGTCGAGCTCGCGCTGCTAACCTGCTTGGCCGTGCTGCCTCCAAAAACCCTTAGTAGGACAACCATGCTGGCTGCGCTAAGGATGCTGCCACACAGGATGCCAATCATGACAAAGTTGCTCTTGCGGTACTTGTGAGGTCCCGCCTTGGCATCCTCAGGCCATCCCGAGTACAGCGCGTATGTCGTCAGGATACTGCCTAGATTCCCCAGTCCGGACACGAGTGCGCTAGCTGCTGCTACACCTACTTCGCCGTGTCGGGGCTGGAAGATCTCGTTGGACCAGGCCATGCAGATGGGTACCGTCGGCCCAAGCCCGAATCCAATCAGCAGTACGCCCCCATACCGTGACCAGTTCTTTGCAAACGTGGCAATCAGAAGACCGGCAATTTGGATTACGACGGCGCCGCTGAAGAATGCAGGCCGGTGGTGGTGGAAGCGATCCGAGATTGGCGTGACGAGTAGAATAGCGATGAGGTCCATCTATACGCCGTCAGTATCGTCTGAATGGTGTCCTAGATGAAATATGCCCGTCTGTCCAAGACATGTCATGTATGAGAATGGAAACCAGAGACTCACAATCCAAATAGGCGCAGACAGCAAACTCAACTGAATGCCCGTCAGATCCGGGTTGATACCCCGAATGATAACAGTCGCATAAGCCTGCGTGCCATTGCCCACACCCACAACACCAAAGTACATGACAACCAGCGGGTAAATCCTCCAATCAATGACCACGTGCCAAAGATCCTTCATAGTCCACAACTTGCGACTATAAACACGCGTCAAGTCCTCGTAATGGATCCGTGCGTCTTCGCCCTCCAACGCCGGTTTGCCCTCAGGAAGCCACTTCATCCACCCACTTCTTTGACGGAGTACGCCGGGTGGTAGCGGTCTATCGGGAAGCCACCAGAGCAGCGAGATGCCCACGACGAAGCCAACGATGCCGTACAAGAGGAACATCCACTGGAACCCCACCAATCCACCCAGCCCATCCATTTTCTGGAACCCGGCCGACACAAGGCCTACGACAGCCGCCGACATTTGCGAGGCTGTAAAGTAGCGTCCAATCCGTTTTCCGGTGCGGGAAGGAGGGTAGAACAGGGTTAGGTAGTACGACATGCCCGGCCACATGCCCGCAATAACTATACCAAGCAGTAATCGCAACAAACTAGCAACCCCCCCTTTATTAGCCTCCTAGCCTACAATCAACAAAATCACACTCACTAGAGATTCCAAGCCGCATTCATAGCAGTCAGACACATGCCAATCACCCCCACACACGTGACAATCCGACTCATCCACGCATGCGGACTCACCCTCGACATGACGAGATTGCTCGGCAGATCAAAAATCACATAGCACACGTAGAACAGTGCCAGTCCTGTAGAAACTTGCTTGGGCGAGATGTCGAGCACGGAACCGAGATCGTGGCCCTGGGCCAGGTTCATGGTTTGTGCGAGACCAATGTTTGAGCGGATGGCGGAGCAGATGAAGTACAGGATCCAGAAGGCGGGTAGGATGCGGCGGTCGAGTTTGCTGTTATGTGATTGTTAGAAACATATTTGATGTTTGGGGAGGGGAACGAGAATGATTGGATATGGGGAAGGAGGGAGGAAGCAAAAGGCTTACTTACGCATATACTCGCTCAATCTTATCAATATCAATACCTGCATTGCCTACTTCAACATCTCTCTGTACGTCCATTTCCATTTCCTTTGCCACTCTCGTACTCCCAGTCCCAGCGGCGACGGGTGCTGCAATCTCCACAGCAGTAGCATCATTGGAAGCCATGCTTGCAACGAAACGACTGATGTGAAAATGAAAACGGCGAGAGTTGCGAAGAGGGAAAGAAAAAAGTTTACAATTCAATGATTAGGTAAACTTGAACCTGCTACACCTTTTTTCCCCAACTTACTTAAGCCGAGGGAGTCGGCGCACATTGCCCTCCACTGACTACCCCATTCGCGGGCGGGCTGCGAAACATTTTTCTATGCGTGCGTAGTGGGGTAAAAAGGTTAGCCGCTAGCTCAGTTCTAAAGTTTTGCTCAAACTCCGAGGGCCAGCCAGCCTAGGCGAGAGATACCAGGTACAGACGGGCCTTATCACCACCACCGACCATCCATGCATGGGAAACATCTCAAACTGCTTACTGTACATACACTCAAAATTATGCAAAAGCCTCCGCCATCGGAGCTAGACCTAAAAAGCAAATACAACAATCACCCCACCCCGACTTTGCTACATAGGTCCATAGCGTAACGGACGGTCAACGGAGTTAACAAATGCGTTTTTCAAGCGTCATGGTTACTAATACACCTTAAATGTCTATGGTGCCGGGTACGGGTACAGCGTTGGGTATCTATCTAGGTAAACAAAAGCTACAACAACACACCCACTTCACCCAACGCACCGTAGACCTACCTACCTACCCCGTACACAAGACTACACAAAAGAGAAAAAACCAAACGCGCCCATCCCTCCGCAACCCTCTCTCTCCCGCGCCGTGCATGCGACCATGTGTCCCGTCCTCTACCAAATCCTCGCAAACACCTTCATCCGGTCTGCGCGCCGCGTGCGCCCAGTAGCAGCAGGACGCCCTCGATTGCGTCTGCGCGGCTCAAGAGGCGTGGCTACATTGCCTTCGAATCCTCATATTGTATTTTCTCCCCCCATTCCACCCCCATCCTATACCATCCCTACCACCCCGTCCCAGCCAAACCATCCCATCTCAATTCTAACAAAACAACCCACACAGTACACCCACGCCGACCCCCTCAACCCCTCCCACACCCTCCTCACCCTCCTCCCCACCACGCCCCCCACCCCCTCCCTCGCCCTCGGAACATGCACCTCCCTCCCCCCACCCCGGGCAATTTCTCTCAAAACCCTCTTTTCCTCCCCATACTCTCCCAGGTGTTTGCGCAGTGGGCGACTTCGGATCCGTATGTGCAGTCGCAGGCTGCTGTTTATGCTTCCCCTTCCTCTTCTTCCGATGATAATGAAGCGCCGGCGGGACCAGGCGGCTGGATCCACATTAGCGATTTGAGGAATCCACCGGACTATGGGAGGATTGCTTGGCCGGAGGATATCTTTGGGAGTGTGGAGGTGGATGGGAGGGGGAGGTTTGTGGGTGGGGGGGATGGGGGGTGGCAGGATAGTGGGACGTATCGGGTTGTTACGAGGGAGGGGGTGTTGGGGCTGACGGAGTTTATGAGGGGGAAGGTTGTGGAGAGGTTGGTGGGGATGGAGAGGGAGATTAGGGGGAAGGAGTAGGGTTGGTGGTTGGTGGGATGATGGGAGAGGAGGAGGAGGAGGAGGAGGAGTATACCCAGGTTGAGTGAGAGTTACACGGTTTGATTCAGTATGAAGCGAGTGAGCGCAATTGAGCGGAGATGACTGGGGATGTGGTGTGTCTTTTGTATTGGAGCAGCATTATGGCTGCGGATGAATCTATAATCTATGGGGTATCAAATCTCTACTCACAAACTCAATCCTCCCTCCCTCCATCAACTCAACTCACCCCCCTCCAACCTCTCCAAAAACACCTTCCCAAACTTCACACACTGCTCATACGCAACCCTAAACCCCTCATCCCCCCCATAATAAGGATCATCAATCTCCTCGCCCCTCTCCTCCCTCTTCCCCACCTTCTTCCTCCGCCTGCCTCCAAACTCACCAAACAACATGACCTTGCCGACGCCCTCGTCCTGCCCACCCCTTCTCCTTACTTCGTCGCGCCGCAGCGCCTCCAGGTCAGAGAGATTCTCATCGTCCATGGCGAGGATGTAGTCGAAGTCGCGGAAGTCGGTGCGGGGGGAGAATTTCCGGGCCGAGTGTTGGTAGGAGGTTATGGCGTTGGCGCGGAGCGTGGACATGGTGCGCGAGTCGGGGGAGGAGCCGAGGTGGTAGGCGCCGGTGCCGCAGGAGTCGATGGTGGTGATGAGGGGGTGTGGGGGGGAGGTGGTGGTTGTGAGGGAGCGGAAGACGCCTTCGGCCATTGTGGAGCGGCCTGGTGGGTGGGTGTTAGTGGTGTGTGGTGTGGTGTGGGGTGGGTGTGGGGTGCGTACATATGTTTCCCAGGCAAACGAAGAGGACGGAGACGGGCTTGGGGGATTGGGAAGTGTCGGCCATTGTGGCGGGTTGCGGGGTGTCGTTGTGGTGGTAGAGGAAGATATTTGTTTGGGTGTGTAGATCTGGGGAAAGATGTTTCTCTTGGCGGAAGGAGGGGCTACAATGCACAGAGCACGTCTCTACATAGCAGATCAACGAATTGCGAAAGCATGTCCAGCTCTTTTTCTACATGATGACGTGAGTCCGCCAAGAAAGAAGTTCGATCGTCAGGGTCTCCACAGCATACAGCGAACAATTCATCTCAATCTCGAGTATCGTTCACAAAACCAATAAAACGATCTCCCTTCATGCAGGTAGCACATGATCGGAGCCAGCATTGTGCAAACCGTGTCAGGTACGCAGGTGTAGAAACGTTCCCGAAAATTCCGTCCATGCGCTACAGGTGCGAAACTGGCCTGGTGTAAGGAATCAGTGTGCCATCAGGTTTCCGAGGCAGAAGCTGCGTGCAATATGGCACTAGTAGTGGCGCACGTAAGGTTTGATTTGAGGCGTCCAGAGTGGAGTGGCAGTGATAGCAGGCAAACTTCCGAGCCGTCGTTTGTACTCCGGTAGGTGAGATGCCATCAACGGCATAGGAAATGTCCGATTAACCTCCAGCCTCCGGGTAGTGCGACGACAGAAGATCAACGTCTGTACGGTGTAAACAAGGTCGAAAGACGGTTGATCAACATACTCATGCCGGTATTAGTAGACGGTCAGTGTTTAAAATAGCAAGCTGCGTAAGTGCATGCGGCTGTGAAGTGTGGCGTGCCCCCGCCAGGATTCAAGATTGCGCAGCGAATGGCAACGTGACGCTTTCACGGCTGCGACTCCCTTGGCACCTGAATGCTGTCAAACAGGCGTCCAAAGCTTCAAGGTCAAAGTACGCCAACAGCCCACCGCTATCTTCACGTATCCTCACATCGTGTCCCGTTTTTTGTTTTCGGCCTTTTTGGTTGCTTTTAGTAGTCCCGGTTACATCATCGTCCCGCTCGTTGCTGGGTAAACAACGGTGTACCCTGGCACCGCATCGGAACCGCCAAAACCCATCTGAAACCGAGGGATATACCAGTCGCTTTTTCGCGCCCTGCCGCCTATCACAACAGAATCAACAACAGTCTCAACCTTCTGTATCTTTTTCTGGATTTCGTGGAAACCCCTGGCACTTGTGTTTGGCTTGTTGATTCGTCTGCCGTACTGTCGCGCCTTGATTGAAGCGCATCAGCAGCACAGGGAACCGGCCCGTAACCATGTCTTACAACCGACTAGGTGAGTAGCAACGTTTGAGCGCGATTACATTATTGTCTGCCTCGCTACGTCTTTCTGCCTCTCTGCGCTCGTCCTTGCTTGAGACCCTTCCTTGGCACCTAGCGACTCGAACTGACGGTACTATCTAGGCCAACCGGGCAACGACGACCCGTACGATATGGATCCTCGACGACCAGCCGGGCGCACGCCCTCACCAGGACAACCTCTGCGCGGCTATCAACTTGAAGACCGATATGCCTCGCCGGGGCCTTCGCACTCGGGCATTCTGGAGATCCCAATGGGACCCAACCCTGCAGCAGCTTCAGGCGATCGTCTGCCGTTGCAACCAAGTGTACGTGTTTATTTTTGCTTTTATGGAGGATTTGTGTATAAGTGGCCCGCATGTCGCTGGGACAGCACAGATGTAGACCGACAAGGCGCCTCCAGACTAACATGCGGCAGTATTCGGTAGAAAACATTCCCTATGCCGCTGGCAACTATCACGACGACTACGACCCACGACCACAACGGCACGACGCTGATTACTCGCTCGACCCCCAAGCACATCACGATGCATACTACAACCAGCCTTATGACCCTACACACGAGGAGAGCCCGGGCGCATATGGTACACAGCCCACACATTACTGGCAGGACGAGGACATGAATAAGCCCATGATTCATGATGACAACGCATATGGTCCGGATCCCCACGACATGGACGACCACGAAAACCCTTTTCACGACGAGCCTGCGCCCACACCCAGCCCTGCTCCGATCAAGCGATGGAAGACAGTCAAGGAGGTGCAGCTGTTCAAGGGCAATTTGGTCCTTGACTGTCCCATTCCGCCACGGTTACTGAATCAAGTTCCGCATGCACAGCCCCCGGAGCGTGACGAATTCACACACATGCGCTACTCAGCCGCCACATGTGATCCTGCAGACTTCGATGCGGAACGTTTCACCCTGCGCCAGAAGCTATTTGCCAAGCCTCGTCATACCGAGTTGTTTATTGTTATCACCATGTACAACGAAGAGGACGAGCTGTTTGCGCGTACAATGATCGGTGTCATCAAGAACATTGAGTACATGAACTCGCGCACAAACAGCAAGACGTGGGGCAAGGACGCGTGGAAGAAGATCGTAGTCTGCGTCGTAAGCGATGGGCGTGCCAAGATCAACCCGCGTACTCGCGCCGTGCTAGCTGCTCTCGGTGTTTACCAGGACGGTATCGCCAAGCAGCAAGTCAACGGCAAGGATGTGACTGCGCATATTTACGAATACACTACTCAGATGACGCTCGACATCAAGAAGGGTGTCGTCGGTGTCAAGAAGGGCAATACGCCGGTGCAGATGCTCTTCTGTCTAAAGGAAAAGAACCAGAAGAAGATCAACTCGCATCGATGGTTCTTCCAGGCATTCGGTGCCGTCTTGGACCCCAACGTGTGCGTGCTAATCGATGCCGGTACGAAGCCTGGAAAAGACTCCGTCTACCAGCTTTGGAAGGCGTTTGATCTCGAACCCATGTGCGCAGGTGCGTGTGGTGAGATCAAGGCAATGTTGGATTTTAAGAGTCTTTTGAACCCGCTGGTAGCGACGCAGAACTTTGAGTACAAGATGAGCAACATTCTGGATAAACCCTTGGAGTCTGCCTTTGGTTTCATTACTGTGCTTCCTGGTGCTTTCTCTGCCTACAGATATGTTGCACTCCAAAACGACAAGACGGGACAAGGACCGCTAGAGAAGTACTTTGCGGGTGAGAAGATGCACGGCGCCAACGCCGGTATCTTCACAGCCAACATGTACCTTGCCGAGGATCGTATTCTCTGCTTCGAGCTGGTCTCTAAACGAAACTGCCATTGGATTCTGCAGTACGTCAAGTCCGCTACCGGAGAAACCGATGTACCGACTACCATGGCCGAGTTCATTAGTCAGCGTCGTCGCTGGCTGAACGGATCCTTCTTTGCTGCTGTCTACGCCCTGGCTCATTCTTTCGACATTTTCCGGAGTGATCACTCCTTCCTGCGCAAAACCATGTTTCTTGTTGAGTTTGTCTACCAAACCATTAGCATGATCTTTGCCTGGTTCGCGCTCGGTAACTTCTTCCTGGTCTTTCGCATTCTCACGGCTTCACTGCAAAACGAACTCGGTACCGTCGGCAAAGTGCTCTTCATTGTATTCGAGTGGCTTTACATTGCCGTCTTGATAACGTGCTTCATCCTGTCACTCGGTAATCGGCCCCAAGGTTCAAACAAGTGGTACATGTCCATGGTCTACTTTTGGTGCATCATCATGGCCTATCTCATGTTTGCTTCGATATTCATCACTGTCCGCTCTGTCCAAGGACAGATTAAGACAAACAATGGGTTCAACGTCGGCGACCTCTTCAAGGACAGGATCTTTGCCACTCTCGTCATTTCGCTGCTATCGACATATGTCATGTGGCTTATCGTGTCCATCATCTTCCTGGACCCCTGGCACATGTTCACTTCCTTCATCCAGTATCTCCTCATGACGCCCACGTACATCAACATTCTCAACGTCTACGCCTTCTGCAACACCCACGACATCACCTGGGGTACCAAGGGAGACGACAAGCCAGAAAAGCTCCCTTCGGTCACGACCAAGGCCGACGGTAAAGCGGATATCCAAGCACCGACCGACGATGCCGATCTCAACACTCAGTATGAGACTGAACTTCGCGTCTTCAGCGCAAAGTGGAAGGAAGAGAAGAAGGTTCCCTCGCCGAGCGAAAAGCAAGAAGATTATTACAAGGGATTCCGCTCGGGTGTCGTCTTGTTCTGGATGTTTTGTAATCTGGGCTTGTCGGCTTTGGTGCTGCAGTCGGGTGGGCTGGAGCTGACGGTTAGTACGCCGGATGAGGCGCAGAAGAAGCGGAATGATGCGGCTACGATTTATCTGGCGGTTGTGCTGTACAGTGTTGCGGGACTGGCGGCGTTTAGGTTCATTGGTGCCATGTGGTTCTTGGTTGTGCGAATGGTAAGTCTCCTCCCCTTGTGAGAGCCGTGAGCCTCAGGCTATGCTGTTGTACGTGTGCTAACTCATCTTGTGCAGTTCCGTGGTGTCTGATCTGATGAATGATATGAATGGGGGGCTTTTCTTGCATATGGGGGGCCCTAGTTCAGATCCTTTGTGACTTGGAGTTTTTTTGGGGCGAAAAGGGGGGGTTGAAAGGGGCAAAGTTATGTCATGGTCTCCTGGCCTTGAACGAAGTAGGTTGCCCTTGATCTGGGGGTTTTTACTTGTACGATGGATGACTCGGGGTTCTCTATGAGACGTTTGATGATACCAAACTACCTTTATGATGTTATGGATTACTGTTTTTTTTTGATACGTGCGTGTGCTTCTTCTCGGCGTGCCTTGCTTGTCAGTATCCAGTATCTCGGTTCTCTCGGTATGCTTTGTTCACGCTCCCGCCCTTTTCAATGATTGATTGCTTCTCTCTCGTTTTTTTTCTTGTTTGGAGCCGTCTTGTCTTCTGTCTGTTCTATCTGAATGTATAACATGCACACACACACACACACACACACACACACACACACACTCTCTCTCTCTC
>KE747810.1:2478198-2568948 GCA_000465215.2 Pyrenophora seminiperda CCB06
CACACACACACACACACACACACACACACACACACTACTCTCTCTCTCTCTCTCTCTCTCTCTCTCTCTCTCTCTCTCTCTCTCGCCACTTTTGGTCTGTCGTTTTCGTTTCCTTGGCCTAAACATACATGCAATATGCCATAACCATGAATTCCTCTCTGCATCTATTCTGTCTTTATCCATCTGTGATAATTGTTGCCAATTGGGCACTTGGGCACTTGTATGGAGATACAGTAAGTAGAATTGATATAGGCAAGGCAGTGAGTGTGCTGTAGTGTATGTAAAACGCCATGGCATTGCCGCCCCCTATGACCATTTTTCTCTCTGCCGTTTTATGGCACCGTGTATTGGAGGTTTCGGTTGATGGAGTGGGGGGAAGGTGTGATGCTGGATTTGGTGTGCTGGCTGTGTCTGGCCACGCTGGTCGCGTCTGGCCATGCCATGATAACGTGCCACATGCTCTTACCACGCGGCTTGTGTCGTTCCTGCCTGCCTCCTTCTGCCTCCATCTTTAGGTATAGCTGTAGTTGGTTGGGTTAATGCATTGATCGTACTGCCTGCCTATGTTGTCATGCTGTTCTCTGTCCACGCTCTTATGATGCCACAACGCGCCCTATGTCTTTCTCAACTGCCACGCCCTTATCCCTTGGTTTCTGCAGTTCCTGCAGTTCCTGCCCCGTTGACTAATCATCGTCGTTGATTGGGTACGGGACGTGGTGAGCCACTGCTATGCTGCCTACGCTCTCGTCAAGCCACAGAGCATACAGACACCGTACAGTCATTGCTCCACGGTGTCCCAAAGCGGTTTAACCCAACTTCACTTTGCTGTTCTTTGCTGTTCTCGCCGTTGCCTCTGCCTCTGCACGGACCCCCTTGCCTATATCTATCTCGGGCAGCTGCGATCGCAACAACACACAGCACACGAAAATCTCGCACTCTCTTCTTGCTCCATACGGCTGCTGCAACTTCTTACGAATCCTCTACACACCCTCTCTTGTCTTCAAGGTCTTCCGCAGCCATGAGCTGGGATACTGATCGTGCCGCTGGTAGGTGGTGTGCTTGCTTTCATGACGACACTGTACTGACGTGGCTTAGCCAAGGAGTCTTGGGGTGCAGCGGTTGCTGACGATCCCTGGGGCGGTGGTGCTGATACTGCAGCTTCTACTGGCAACTGGGGCGGCGGCGATGGCGGCCTTGGTGATGGTAACGCTGGCGACGAGTGCTGCCGAACGTAAGTTACATCCTACCTGGCTGCTGTTCTTCCTGTGCTGACACTCCACGTTAGCTGCAAGCAGACTGGTCACTTCGCTCGCGACTGTCCTGACAAGCCCGAGGGCGGCGGCGGTCTCACTGGCGAGTGCTTCAACTGCGGTCAAGTTGGTCACAACAAGGCCGACTGCACCAACGAGCGTGTCGAGCGTCCCTTTGACGGCACCTGCAAGCTTTGCAATCAGCAGGGTCACCGTGCTGTTGACTGCAAGACTCGTCGCACGGTCGACTGGACTGGTATTCCGGAGCTGACACCCGAGACTGCTTGGGGTGCTCTCATCAACGCAGCCAAGGAAAAGGATCTTGATGTGTTCCGTGTCGGTCTGAAGGCGTATGCTCGTGCTACTCAGGATGAGGGTTTCAACCTCCCTGCTGTCGAAGAGGCTCTTCGTGAGGATGGCATCGGCGTCTTCCTGATTGCTAAACAGCAAGAGGTTCCGCCTAACATGACCATTGTCGACCTCATTGGTAATCCGGATCGCAAGTTCGTTCTTACGCTCCAGCTCTCTGCAAAGCCTCGTCGCCAGAAGTATGCTCTAGGCTTCCCTGATACCCCCGAAGAAAATATGGAGCGTCTTGCTTCGTGCGGTTACATGGAGGACCGTGGTGTTCCACTTTGCGACAACTGTCACGAGCTTGGCCATGTTCGCAAGGTCAGTGTCCTGTCTCCTATCCTATAATGTACTCACACTAACTTATGAGCAGCACTGCAAGCAGGAACTGGTCGAGCGTGAGAAGACCCAGCCCGAGATCCAGTGTGTCTACTGCCAGGCGATCGGTCACCGTGCTCGCGACTGTCCCCAGGAACGCGTCGACCCCTTTGCCTGCAAGAACTGCAAGCAGTCGGGCCACACCTCCAAGGAGTGTCCCGAGCCCCGTTCTGCTGAGGGTGTCGAGTGCCGCAAGTGTAATGAAACTGGCCACTTTTCCAAGGAAGTGAGTATACAATGTGGTTCGTATGGAAGGGACTTTGCTAATACTTACAGTGTCCCAACGTCGCCGCCCGCGCTTGTCGCAACTGTGGATCCGCCGATCACATGGCCAAAGAGTGTGACCAGCCTCGCAACCCCGATACTGTCCAGTGCCGCAACTGTGAGAAGATAGGCCATTTCTCCAAAGACTGCCCGGAACCCAAGAACTGGTCCAAGGTCAAGTGCTCCAACTGCGAGGAGATGGGCCACACTCATGTTGTAAGTATTGATCCGCCGTGTTGTTGTTGTCTAGTACAGTGCGCTAACATGAACAGCGTTGCAAAGCTCCCAAGAAGGAAGATACTGGCGACGCATCTGGCTGGGGTGATGTCTCTGGTGGTGGCGACGCTGGCGCTGGAGGTGAGTCTGCTTGGGGTGGAGGCACTGGAGGAGGTAAGTCTGCCTGGGGCGCTAGCGGTGGCGAGTCTGCCTGGAATAGCGGCGCCGCTACCGGTGGTGCCTGGTAAACGGCTGAGCACATTTGCGTCATTCACACTGAGACTGAGCTTCTTTGCCAACTGAGGATACCTTTTGGGTAAACTCTAGGCTAAGGACTCGATGGACTCGACGGAATCGACGGCTTCATGGTCTTGACAAGTGTACATCTGCTGCACACACACAACACGAACAAGGGTTCACTTCTCTTTAGCTAGGTACATGGTAACTTAGGCTACGGGGAAATCAAAAACGGCTTAGCGCTTAGGTGTTTGCAATGTTGTCCTTGTTGATGTGAAGAGGTGGTTATTATTGGTGGATGTGGATGTGAACTCGCTTAGCGTTTGTCAGGTCGCAGGTCTATGCCTAGGTGTACTGCGCTATGCAACCAATAGCCATGTTGCCTATATTGTTGATGTCCTGATAGATATAGGTAGTGCCTCGAGGTTTCTTGTATCGAGGTACTCAGCCCTTTGTTGTCAAGACTGACGTCACTACTATCTATCGCTTAGGCTATGAATTCTTTCCTTCCTTGTCTTTAATTATTTTACTACTATACGAGTTATATCGCATATTGCTAGCTTTTATTTTTGTTCTCTTGTGATGTGCTCTTACTCTTGCTCTTACTCTTGCTATTTCTCTCGCAAGATATACAGAATAAGAATATCTTTTTGCATGGGTAGGTAGGTTCTAGCTTCTCTCTCTACTGTCTCAGTGAGGCTTAGTTGTCGTAAGAGGAGAGTGTAGTGCAATTGTGAGATGAGGAAGAGCCTTGGGATTTTTATGGGCTGGCAGGTAAGTAAGTGAGTGGTGTCTGAGAAGGCTTGTTGTATACTAAGTACTAGGGAAGTTGATGCATGAGTTTGCTTACGCGGGCAGGGGTGCTTGCTTGTTTGCTTTTTTGTACACGTATGTATGATGGATGGATGTGCTGTATAGACTGTATGAACAGATGGATGGGTCCTGTATGGGAGTTATTGAAGTGTTTCATATCACTATTGCTGAATAATGGAGCAGAGGAATGAGTCGGGAGATGGACGATTGATTTGAGAAATAGGTGCTCCCTCACAGTACACTCAGATCAATAGTCCATCTCCCGACTTATTCCTATGCTCCATTGTTCAACAAACATCCAACCCATTTCCTGCCAGGCCAGGCCTGCCAGCCCCCTACCTGCCAGCCCTACCCATCAAACCCGCTCCTCACTCCGCCTCCGCCTCCCCCCTCCCCTCAACCTCACTCTCCCCCACCAAATCCCACCCCTCAAACTCCCTCGCAGCAACCCCCCTCTCAAACAGCTCATCCAGCTCCCCAAACGTCCTCCCTTTCGGCTCCGGCAACCTCACACTACTCCACCCCAACCCCAGCACACTCGTCCCCGCCCAGAAGAACCCCGCTTTCGCCCCCCACCCCCACGCCGTCGGATTCAGCATCCTCGGCGTAATAATATTCGTCACGATACCGCCGATATTGTAGCAGTTGCGCGCGAGAACAATGGTCTTGCTGCGGAGCCGGGTGCTGGGGATTTCGGAGACGAGGGCGTAGCAGATGGGGCCGAGGGTGGCGTCGTAGGCGAGTGTGAAGGCGAGGAGGAGGGCGGCGATGGTCCAGTTTAAGGGGGTGGAGGTGACTGTTGCGGTGGTGGTGGTGGTGGTGGTGGTGGGCTGTGGAATACAGGCCAAGATGCCGATGAGGAGGACGCAGAGGCATGTGAGGGTTTGGCCGGAGAGGTAGAGTCTGCGGCGCCCGAAATGCGCCATTAGGGCCCAGGAGACGAGGACGCCGATGAGGCCGAGGGCGAATTGCGCGAGGGAGAGGGTGAAGGCGTGGGAGGAGGATATGCCTGCTTGTTCGTCTATTTGAGGGGTTAGTCACGAGTTTTCCTGCTGGGGTATATGGAGGGAAGGGGTTGCTTACAAAAGTATGTTGAAAACCCCATAAAAGTGCTTCCACACAGAATCTGAATAATCCAGACCAAGCACGTAATTTCCGTCCTACGTCTATCCACACCTTTAAAACAGTCTTTGTAGCTCGTCCCACTCTGCACTTTTTGCTCGCGGTCGTTTGTTTCAATCATGGCTTCCATTGTGCCGACGAGGGTGATGTCGAAGTCGGTGTCGGATACAGATGCGGGTTTGGAGCGGAGGCGATGGAGCGATTCTTTTGCGTCGGCGAAGCGGTTTTGGCGGATGAGCCACCATGGGGACTCTGGGGCGAACCAGACGGCGATGAGGATGGGGAGGGGGAAGAGCCATTGGAGGGCAAAGGGGATGCGGTAGGACCAGTCTGTGGTGTTGGATATCATGCCGCGCATGACAATGGCAGCGATGAGCTGGCCGAGGACCCAGCATGCGTTTACCCACCTGGAAAAAGGTATTAGCGACAAACACTCCTCCTTCAGCCCCCCAAAACCCGTATACGTACGTAGTCAAATACGCCCTCAGCGCCACGGGACACACATCCGCCGCATACACCGTACAAATACACTGAAACATACCCCACGGCATCCCCAACAAACACTGCCCAGCCAGCAAAACCTGCTTGCTCCCCGCAAAAAACGTCACAAAGATAAAAACATTCATCGCCGTCAACCCGAGCATAAGCGTATGCCTGTACCCAATCCGCTCTGCCACGGTCCCCGTAGCAAAGAGCCCTAGAATCTGGCCCGCCAGTCCCCCATTGACCAGCCCGCTCTGCCAATTCGCACTGATTTCATAACTTCCGTTAGGTAGCTTGTCGCCGAATTGGCGGCGGAAGGGGTCCATGGCGAAGAGGTTGGGGACGAGGATGGTGGAGTAGCCTTCCATGATGAGTGTGAGGGAGATTACGACGGACCAGGCAATGGCTTTGGGGAATTGGCGTAGGCCTTGGCGGAGCGTCATGGAGCGTTCTGCATCGGTTGATATGTCGGCGACGGAGGCCGAGCGGTGCTCGATGACGGGCGTGTCTGATTCAAACTTTGATACTGGGGGGAAGGAGGACGAGTTTGTTTTTGAGATACTTGGCCAGCTAACGGGGTCGGAGGCGGTTCTTTGCCGGGACATTATGTCTTCGTCGTAGACGGCGCCGTGGTCTTGCTTTTCATTCATGGTGGGTGAGATGATGGTGGTGGTAGATTGGGGAGATTAGTCTTTGCAGGAGCATCTGTTACAAATGGAGTCCGGAAAGGTAGAGTCTGAGCGTATTCAGATACACTTGGAGATGGCAGCAGCCACCGTTACTACATATAATGGATACGGGGTAAGTGGCTGACTTGAACGAAACGCGGGGGCACGAGGTACTGTGACGGATAGAATGGGGCTTGGCATATTGACATCCATGCGAGAGATCATCTGCAGTAAGTTATTAGAAAGCTATCCGGCTATGGCACTAAGCCAAGTCCCTCACAATTAGAAGATGCGGAGTTTTACAGCTGACCTGACTGGATCGATTTGACCGGGAGCTAGACATGGGCCTGAGTTGGTCACTTAGGTCTACAGGGTGGCTGGACTTGAAGCTATCGTGACTTTGGAAATCTGGGGTTATGGTGGTCGAAATGATGTGCATGTAGTCTGGGTCTTGGCAAACCGTTGCCCGCTACGGTCTAGAGACTGCTAGGGTCCACAGTAGTACCACCGATCACTACCTATCATTCCCGTCCACAACGGTTGATAGACGGAGAGCCGAATAGCTAGGGGCGGAGCTATTTGAAAAGTCCAGGCCCGCTACATCATGATTGCAGCTTTCCACCGTAAGATCACCGAGAAAGCCTACACTTACAAAACGTTAGTATACTTCTCCTGAAGCTACGCACGATGTTCCGTCGACAGAACCAAAATCAGGGTCGATGTCGCCTTGGCGAGAGTTCTTCGTAAAGATCAGATGATCAGTGTTTCCTCAGTTTGGCACGCCAAGTGGCGAACGTATGGTAGTACCGCAATCCGTATGAGGGCAGATATCTCGACTGACTAACACAAAAATATCCTGCTATGAGGCACCGCATATGCACGAGAAACTCCACATATACACACGATATTCAAAGTCGAACGCATTTGAACTTGTCGCAATCGTATTGGTATCGCATCTATTGTCTTCCTCCTCACTGCTTCGCAGCGGCAGCGGCAGCAGCTTCCTTTTCCTTCTTCTTCCTTTCGACCTCTGCCATTTTCGCAGCCTTCTTCTGTGCGTTCTTAGTCATCGGCTTGCCGTCCGCGTCTAGCATCGATCCCCCTTCCGTTGCCTCTTTCGGCTGTTCTAGCTTTGGCTTGGTGGGATTCTGGTTCCCCTTCCATTTTAGCTTGCGGGGCCGCAGGAACTCATCCAAGATCTCATCCGTAACTTGGGCCCTTGCATCCTGAAACTTTTTGACGTAAACAGTCATGGTGTCGATGCACTCCTTCTTCATCTCGCCAGTAAGCAGCTCGCCCTTGCGGTAGTCATCGGCTAGCTTCTTGAGCTTTTCGTCATCGTCTTCAAAGTAGGAGATGTATTGGTAGGGCACGTCAATGTCTGGGTTGCCGCCCTTTTCACGATGCAGCTCCAGTGTCTCCTGACCTCCAGAAAACGCCTTGGTGTTGATCTTGTTCTTTATTTGCTTGGGGGTATCGCTCATGAAGACTGCAGAGTTTTCATTCGATGCGCTCATCTTACCGCCCGCACCTTGCAGTGCGGTGAGAAACTTGGAGTGGATGAGCGCAGGCTTCGGGGATGGGAGATCCATCCGGTTACAGTTCTCGCGAACAAGGCGGAAGTAGGGGTCCTGGTCGATGGCGCAGGGGATAAGACATGGTATGGCGGCGAGCTTCTTGGAGCGCTTATATGTCTTGCCGTCTTCGCCCCAGATGAAAGGGTATGAAGAAGCAAAAGCAGCAACGCACTGCTTAGCAGCAAACGCATTGCTGCCAATGTTGGTGGAACCATGGAAGCCAAAAGCACCACGAACCTGGTTATTCGTAATGAGCTTTTCAAACTCGGTACTATTAAGATTGAAGTGTCGGTTGTGGCCGGACGTGAAGAACTCCGAGTCAATGTACATGAAGGTCTTCTTGACATCGAAGCCCATGGAGATGATATCCTTTGCATTCTCACGCGAATACTCATACACCTCCTCTTGCTTTAGCTTTTCCTTGAAGAGGAACTTTTCGTCGTCGGTCAACATGATGACTAGGGGCACGTCGAAGACATCCTGCAGCCACTTTGTGAACTCAAAGGGTATCGTGTGGCCAATGTGCATGGAACCGCTGCTCGGGCCACGCCCAGTGTACAGCAGAAAGTCATCGCCTCGCTCATACGTGTCGAGTATCAGGTCAATGTCGCGATGTGAGAAGAACAAGCCGCGCCGTAACCAGCGGTGCGGCTTATGGCCCGTGACACGCTCGAATCGCTCGAGCAGGGCTGGGTCAATGAGCTTGGTGGCCCACTGTTCCGATATCTTGACGTAGTCAAATTCCTTTACATTTCCATCCTCATCGACTGCGGCTTGCACGTCCCAAGGATTAATCTCTTGCTCTGTTGCTTTTGAGACGGGCTGTGCCGCCGTGTCAGAGAGTGAGAGAGCCGCGACGGCTGGGGGTTCTGGCTCAGTCATAGTGGCGGTACGTATCGTGTGTATTTGAAAGGTGTGGGAAAAAGGAAGATACGTCCTATGCGTGTTGCACCATAGCCCGTTGACTCAGACGTGTATAATTCCGGTTGATTAACCCCACTTGATTCCGGCGTTCCTTTTGTCTGCGCCACACATCTGCCCCGCACTTCGCCACAGTTCAGCCACATCGGCGTTCGCGCGCGGGTAATCCCGATAAGTGAGAAGAGGAGGCAAAACTCGTGATGATCGTAAGAGCTCTAGACGATTCGGCCTACGCTTCGTCGTCGTCACCACCGACAGTTCACACCACCGCAATCACTTGGCTGTTACAATTGTCGAATCACAGTTGTTTACGCTTGACCATGCGCTCTCGTCACTGCAGATAGACTTCCCCACGCGTTACAGCCTGTCTACACCTCCTACCTACCTGATATCATCGTACCTACGCCCATTCTCACGACGAGCCGCACTTTGATAGAGACTCCAAAGCACCAGAAACTGACGGCAAAATGGTCAAATTCTACTCCTCAAACGAGACGTACTCGTACCCGTTTGCCGCTGTGTCGCTTGCCTATTTTCTCCGCTACCCCAACCCATACTCTACCCACGTGCTGTCAACCGACACCATCGCACGCACCTACGACCCCGAAACACAGCGTTTAACGACTATCCGCCTACATTTAAAACGGTCCAAACTGCCCTCTGCTGTCCTCAAGCTTGTACCTCGATCCCTACTAGGCGCATCGGCGGGCGGAGAATCACAGACGTACATTCTCGAAAAGTCAGTCGTAGATATCAAGGAAGGGTGGATGGACACGGAGTCGCGAAATCTAGAATGGACAGGCGTCTTGTCGGTGGTGGAGAGACAAAAGTTCCAGCGTCCCTCACCTCCTCTACTAGCCGATGACGTAAAGGTCTGGCAAGGCATGGAAGGCGCAGCACAACGACACGGCTTCATCAACTTCAACGGCAATGGCTCGGGTGCGAGGGTCGAGGACACGGGCGAGACCACCGACGTGACAAGTTCCGTCACACTACACAGCCACATCGGCGAGACATGGAAGAAGAAGCGCGAGGCGGCGAGGGAGGGCGCCCTGGAAGAGGAGCAGCCGCAGAAAGTGGGCTTCTTACGTAGCTGGGGTACCGCGGCTTTGCAGCGCAACATTGAGAAGATTGGTCTCACACGTGCGCAGCGTAGCCAGCCGAATGCGCGCGAGGGCATGAAGGTGGTACTGGAGCGCATGCGAGAGGGCGGCCTCGTCGCTGTGCTCGACGGCATGCGACGCGATCGAGAAGCCATTCTCGCCGGCCGGCCACTTGGCAACTCCCAAGGCAGCCAAGAGCAATGAATAAGTTTACGTCGCAAAAAAAGGGGGTGTAAGGTGTCTGATGTCTTGATCAAGCGAGGACGTTTCCATGTGTGTTTTTCATTATGCTTGCTCAGCGACGGCGTTGACGGTCTCTCTCCCTCGTTTCTCTTTTCGCCAAGTCTCTCACTCTCCTTTCTGGAACGGTTGGGCTGGGGCTTTTCTCTTAGTATTATGCTTTTACTCCTTTACGCTGCTGTTCACTTTGAAACAGACGTATGACGGATGTGTATAGTTGGGTTCTCACGTCCGGGCGAAGTATTGTTCATTGCGAGGAGTTTATCCGCAGACAGTTGGAAAAAAAAGTATCAATGCAATCACCTTCACGATTACCCGAAATACACTTGTGATATGCGAGGCCCATGCGAGCAAAATAGCAAGAATATTCAAGAAGCTAAAAAAATCTGGGTATCGTACACAACATCGTAACAACAACAACAACATGAAAAGCATGAGATGGTTCCAACACATCAACTATCCCAAATCGGCCCAAAAGCAGGAACACCCCTTCTCTCGAGCCCGCCAACAACCCACTGCACAACTTTTTGATTACTCAACACAAACACAGCTTCCACCCCCAGCCTCTTATACAAACTCCACGCCACCTCTAGTAAGTCTGGCCGTCCCATCTCCTCGGTATCAATAACCAACGCTTCCGGATCCGCCTTGTCCACCAGCCGCATGATATCTTTACCAAATGTCTTTTCCGGCGCGCGTGAGGACCACACTAGCCTTGCGAATTGTTTTGGACAATTGGCTTTTGTGTTTTCGAGTAAAGAGGAGAGGCAAGGGCCAATACCCGACCCAGTGGTTAAAATGAGGACGCGAGAGAAGAGACAGGTCAGCGAGAGGACACCGGCTGACGGGTGGGATTTTATCCAGAATTGTAGGGTTACCGATGGGCAGCCCGTAGCTTTTGTGTGGGCAGTGACGCGGTGGATGAGATTGCGTGTCCAGTCTCCTGCGTCGGAGATGACCATGCTGGCACCACCAGCACCACCATTGCCGCTCTCCTCAGAGTCGTCTCCGACAATTGTGGAGGGAAACGTAGCAAAAGGATGCCATTCCCTCAGCGGCGGCGCCGAAATCGCCAAGCAAGAGAACTTATGAATAGGATGGGAAAAGGAAAGAGCGAGCGCGTGGCTGGATAGCGGACGCGCGATGAAAGTCCAGCGGCGAAGTCTCAACCAGGGATATACCAGCAATACCGTCAAGACGCTCAGATTCCAAAACGTAGGCACCTTCAGAACATCCATCATCCGTCCATCAGAACCATCACCAGAACCCTCACTCCTCACCAACAGCACCAACTGCCCCCAAAACACGCCCACCGCCCCCCACCCCAAAAAACGATGACTCGCCTCAAAAGCATCGTGCCACCTCTCCCTCACCCCGGGTACCGCAAGCAGTAAAATCACCAGCAGAAACAATAGTACTACCCACGAGAGGACCAGCACACCTATTCCAAACTCCTCTTTTTTTTCAAGAACGTTACTGGTGAAAAGCACGGTAAAGACAAGCCACCACAGCGTCCCTGCTACTGCGGCACCACTATGCAAACCCCCGTAGCAATACACGCGCGCCAGCATCTTGCGCAGCGCTAGCGGTACATGCCATGGGACCAGCCACGCAGTGCGGAAAAGGAGGTTGACGAACCAGTCTTGTCGTATGAGTATTGCTGTGAGGAAGTTTGCGGAGGCGAGGGTGGAGAGGGTGGATGTGGGGATGGCGGTAGTTTGGCTGGGTTCTTGTTGGTGGTGGAGTTGGTGGTGACGGTACAAGAAGCCGGCCGCGCCGATGTTGACGATAAAGACGAGCGTGAAGAGCCGCCGGTAGACTGTAAAGAGGCTGTATCTGAGAAGACGGATAATTCCAAGGCTTCGTTGTCGTCGGCTTGGGTGGTCTGCCTGTCCCACTTCCCCAGTACCCGGCGGCGGCGAGGGCGTTGCAGAAACTCTGGCAAGAGTTCCATCAGAAACATCATAGTAATCCTTTTCAGCACCAAGAAAGCCGTGGTTCCAACCCGGCCCCCCTCCCGCTTTTTCTACATCGACACCTCCCCCTCCTGCTCCCTTGTCCCCAAGAAAGCAACGACTACTCGTTGCGGGGGCGTCCAAGATTCCCGCGTCACTTGGTCCCAGTGTTGCATTGGGTGGTGTTGGGGCCCAAGAAGCTACTCCGTCCACCAGGTCTAGCATGCGAGTGGTGCCGGGCCTGCTGGCACTAGTAGCCCGGTGTCCTCGCTTCCACCAGCGCTCGTATACGCGGTTATGCCGCATTGCGTTTGGTCGTCCCGCTTGGTTCCCGTTTTTGGTGCCTACACGACCGCCGTTGTGCTAGGTCGCAAGCCGTGCGGGAGGAACAGTAGCGGTTGGGATCTTAGCTAAAGATCGGAGGGGTACGGTGTGTTGTGTTAGTGGGTGTGGTGTGGTGCGGGGGGTTAAGCTAAGGAAAAGGTGTACTTGGGGCCATGGGTATATATTGCGTTTTTTTTTCTCTGTTTTGCTGGGGCGTTGATCAGTGGGTGGTGGAGGGGGAAGGAGGAGAGAGCAAAGAAAACGCCTCCTGCGTTCAACGACATGATTTGGGTAACCCGCTCGTTTTGCGTTCGAGGGGGAAGGGGCTAAGACAGCGAAATGCAGCTAGGTGGATGGAGTAAGGAGGGCATGGGGGGTGTGGAGGAAATGAAAGGGGACTCTCTTCTGGAACGTGCATGGCCATGGATTTTTCTTTACCATGGTCGAGGGGCTACGTAGGCATACTGCTTTTGAGAGAGAGAGAGAGATGTAGGGTTCCGCTCTTTTCCCACCCTTTTTCCCACGTGGAATGCATACCTAAACAGGGCATGTCAGCTACTGTTCCTCCCGCGGATCATACTGACTCTGTTCTGACGCACTGTCGTACCGATCGATAAGCTTGAGATACCCTCTCCCATCGAACTTACGTAGCCAAACGACAAGTCGACCCAAGATGTCAAGGCAAAACACCCCCTTCCACCCCAAAAAGTCGGGGGTTTACAATCGCCGGCTGTGCCGCTGGAAAAAGAATGTTGTTGTTGTAGTGGCGTTAAATCCCGAGATGGAGGATTTCACCTAAAATTGGTTCCATTCCAGGTACACTTGGCAGGTCCAATCGACTGACGTAGCGGGTGTCTAGTGTCCTGCCCATGGAGAGGAGTGAGTGACCAGGGGCGCAAGTTTGATCGGCCGTCGTACTCGACTGCGTGCTCAGGTGTGGGGTTAGACAAAAGGTGCTTGTGCTGGAGGGAAAGGATGCGTGTCTCCACCTGGTGCTGCAAGGTACGCCACAGTTGCTAGTCCAAAACATCCGGTTCCCCCAGTTTTCCCCCTATCAGACCACGGTATACCCATTGCATAACGTGTACCAAGAAGCCGAGTATGGGGGGGCATGGTGGTGGCAAGGCTAAGACATGTTTGTTGGGCAACTTTCAGTGTGCGACTGGAATGACAGCGTCATCGACGCCGGCACTTGGTATTGCTTCAAGAGCGGCCTAACCTGCTTGACTAAAAGTACCGAGTGGGAAACTATGTGCAATCTACTGACAATGTGTACGCTGCTTGTTGCCACCCGCTTCCGCTCGACCGGGTACCTGGGTCGTAGCAAGCTCATTTTGTCAAACGCAAGGGGCCGGCAATGGTTACTGGCCTGCCGCCTCTTGCGCCGTCGATCAAGACATAGTCTTATGCCGCTACCAGAAACTTGAGTTTTGCCGCATTCATTCTGTAAAGGGATTAACGTCTTCTCTCGGTACATTTTGGTGATCAGAGGTCGTTGATGCTGTCTGTGTGGATGGAGTAGTGTAACCTTCAAACGGCCGTTGTGCAACCACATGCAGGCACGAACCTGTCTGAACCGGCTGCGTCAGTTTGGGATGTTGTACCCTGAGAACAGCAGCAATCATGGGTAGTAGTACCACTCGTGTTTGATCGCCAGTTTGGGAGACTATGGTCTTCTCCAGTGGTTCGCGTCACGTTAGTGCGTAATTGCAGGTACAAGACAGGCAACGACGTGGGGAGAGAGGTGAGATCTGCATTAATAAAAGATTGAGACGTAGCCACATGATCGAGGCTAATGCAGCATGAAATCAAAACCGGCAGAAGAAGTGCATGCGCCAAGTTAACCAAACTATTTGCAGAAAGGGGTAATACTTTGAACCTTCTCAAGACTTGATGCTTTTCTCTTCCTCCTTGATGCAATACTTGAGGCTAATGCAGCATGAAGTCAAACCTGGCAGAAGAAGTGCATGCGCCAAGTGCAATAGCCAAACTACCTGCAGAAAGGGGTAGTACTTTGAACTTTCTCAAGACCCGATACTGTTCTCTACCTCATCCTGGACGCTTTTCTCTTCCTTATCCTTGATGCAATCCTCGAGGCATAGTTCAGACTTGGCATGCTGGCCATAACAAAGCATAGCCTCAATGATCTGAAGTGCCATTTCAAGGCTGAGTACACCCTTGACTTCTTCGAACAACTCCTTATCTAGACTCACAGCAAGGGTGTCGGTGATCAAATCCTGGAGCCTCTTTGGGGTACACTTGTCTTGGGTGACATGTTTGAAGATGACGCCGAGGACGTTATCGACAGGATCGGGACCAAATCCCAGCATGGATCGAAGGGCTACACCGCTGTCCAAGGCATCCCGGATGCTATCGCTGGCAGCATTGTAGAGCTTGGTCAGGCAAGTCTCTGCGAGTGCTTCAACTCCAAGCATGATAGCCAGCTGGAGAATATTGTACAGTCGTTCAGTATCCTGATAGTGAAGGGTTCCTTGATAGATCCACCGCATGAGTGATAAAACAGTTTCCTCATCGACGCCTGGAAGAAAGATCCGGTGTTGGGCGGCAGCACGCACTTCATCGTTCAGGGCTATTTTCTCCTCTTTCTTATTAATCTGGTGTATCATAACGAACAGTCTCTCGGCAATGATTTGTATGCTACGGGACTTGAGATAGGATAGGCGTGTGGGCAAGTCTTCGGCTCGAGCCAGGTCCTTTGCAGTTATTTTTCTGATGTTCTTGGCCGTGATTTGCTCTTGCACAGTTTCGTCGATGACCATCTTGATTTTCTTCAGGTGCGCCACCAAAGGCAATTGCTCATCATAAGCGTGAATAATGAGTGGCATTACCTAGAGTCAGATGAGCGGATTGGTATACAGACCATCTTGAATTCACTGAGGCCGCACATCACAGCAGAACGTACCTGTGCTTCCAACCCACCGTCTTCGAATTCTTTGGGACTGACTTCTGGGAAGACGTACTCTGCAAGCTGGTCACTGATGGTTTTGGTGCGTTTGTACTGCGCTCTCAATGGCTTCGCCTTTGCGAAACGACCACTAAGTAGCTTGCTATGGCAGCAGAGGAGTTCTTCGTGCGTGACAAGCTTGACCGTGAGATCGACACCGCATTCAACTGTCAGTGGAGTTTCCATGAGCATCCTGTCAACTCGTGTTAGTCCTGCCCAGTGGATACGCGCCTCATATACGAGCAGTAGATACACGCCACAGATGGGCGGGGTGGATACGCGCCACAGATAAGTGCAGTAGACATGCGCCTCAGATGGGCGTGGTGGATACGGCGCAGTGGAGACATGACGGAACACTCACTGCATGGGCTTGAACTCTCCAGTGTCTTGGCTACAGTCGCTCTCGCCAGGAACACCTGGATTCTCCACGCTGGAAGTCAGTGTTAGCGAAGCTTGGAATGGGTTTGCGGGAGGCGTGTTCGCCTTGTCGTACTCCATATTAGATGATGTCCCCGATGTTGTTATGTAGAAGAGAGAGGTAGAGGCTTGAGCTGTGGTGAGGTTTATATACTTGACGCAGCCGCCTGTGAGCAGTGTCTCTCATTGAAGTGGGATAGGAGGTGAGCGAAGCCCAGAGGCGGTGAAGATAATCTCACTTTGTGCATAGCTTGAAGGTGGTAGTAAAAATGATGTGGCAAGCACTGGGACGAGTTCTACAAATTTTGGGTGTGATAGCATGCACCGTGGCATGAAAATTAGTTCTACAGTTAAAATTCTATCTGGCCTCAAAAATAATGGCATCCTGGCAACGAGAGGGTTGAATCCCTATGTATTTCATTGAGGTATAGGTAGATGACTAGGCGTGGTCAGGAGACGTCAGCTGGAAAGGGTTGATGACAGAAAGCTTGGCGAGGAAGTGACGATGTTTGGGTTGGTTCGCGCACGGGCGTGACCCCGCAAACGCTCAGGTATCAACACCATGGAGTTGGGCAAAACAGCGCGTCAACATGGCCAAATTCCACCGTGAGCGCGTCGAACACGCGTTGAACGAACTGCTGGTCCGCATCGTACCCGAAGACCCCAACGATGACGAGGAAGCAGCGAATCAGCGCTTTGAAGATGCCTACGACTTTGCCATAGACGAACTCACGGGTGCAGAAGATGCTTCACTCGTTCCCGACGTGCACCATATTTCTAGCCTGATTGACCGAAAGGGTATGGGGACTGGATTTACTGCACATGTTCCGCGTAACTAATAGTGAGTGCAGTCTCTGGCCCGCGAAATGACCAACACAAGAGCGCTCGCTTGCACAACCTTCTCTCGCGTCTCGAGACGCAAACAGTCTTGGACCAGAAATGGCGAATGCTCTATTTCCTTTACCGACTTTCTAAAAATGGTGAAGCCGATATTGAACCACCAGCAGTCCAAGATACGCGTAGCTTCTCGCGTGAACCCATTACGCCTTCCAAACGACATGCCGCAAGTGCCTCAACCCATGGTGCCTTCCAAGATGCCTTCTCCAAGCAAGGCCTATCACAGATACCGGTCAATGCGGGCTCACCCAAGTCTTCACGGACAGCACCCATTGTCGAGAAGCCAGAGAAGTCGGAAAAGCGCAAAGAACGGCGGCAACAAGACACGGCCAAGGAACAACAGGCGAATGGAGGGCCAGAGGAGAGGGTAGACATGGGTCCCTCTGAGCCTACGTTACTGCGCGAGCTGCCATTTACATTGCAGGGCTACTCCTCGGCCAACCTCGTATTTCCATCCTCTACAGCCCTCAAACTCCCCACGACGCTGCCTGTGCCAATCATCAGCCTGCTCCACACACTTGCTGAACCCGCTATACTGTACAAGGGTCTAGCCGAGTTTGTAGAGGCAAGCGACGGTGGTCTGGTAGAACAGAGTTTCCGTGCGGCCCTGGCTAAAGAGCTGAGGGCGTACCTGGGTCTTGTTGCGACATTGGAGGGCCAGATCAAGAGAGCGCTCGCTCAGATAAGCGATGGTTCGGTGCATCATGGTGTCAGCAAGGCCGGGGTTACCCTCAAGCGATGCGTGATTTGGATAAGAGAGCCTACCATGGGTTTGCGACTTATGAGCCTGATGGTGGAAGAGTCCAAGAGCAAGAAGGGCGGCGAGCTGATTGCGCTCATCCATTCCTTCTCTTTGAACCACGGAGATCCCTACGTCATGGCCTTTGCTGAACGCCTGCTCTCCGATGTCACCCGCCCTTTCTATGACATGCTCAGACAATGGGTTTATGATGGTGAGCTCGCCGATCCTTTTGGTGAATTCTTCGTGTCGGAGCAGAGCGAGGATGAGATTATCGAGGCCAACGGAAACGAGGGCAAAGGAGGCGCTACGAGCGTCTGGGAAGACAAGTACAGATTGAACGATAAGATGGTACCTACCATTGTTACAGAAGACTTTGCTAAGAAGGTCTTTCTCATTGGCAAGACTTTGAACTTTATTCGCTATGGATGTGGGGATGCAGCATGGGTGGACACATACTCTAAAGAAGCCTCAAAAGAGTTACAGTATGGCGACACTGCAAACCTGGAGCGATCCATTGGCGACGCATACAAGACTACCATGGCCCGGCTCATCGACCTCATGGCGAACAAATTCAAGCTGTTTGACCATCTGCAGGCACTGAAGCAGTACATGTTGCTCGGAGCAGGCGATTTTATTGCGGTTTTGATGGAATCCCTGTCATCTAATCTCGACCGGCCTGCCAATACCCAATACCGCCACACGCTCACTGCTCAGCTCGAACACGCTGTTAGGAACTCGAACGCGCAGTTTGATACGTCCGACGTCCTTCGCCGGCTCGACTCACGCATGTTGGAACTCTCCCACGGCGAAATCGGATGGGACGTCTTTACGCTTGAGTATAAGATAGATGCACCGGTCGATGTCATCGTTACCCCCTTCGGCTCCAAGCAATACCTCAAAGTCTTCAACTTCCTCTGGCGCGTCAAGCGTGTTGAGTTTGCGCTCGGCTCAACATGGCGTCGCTGCATGACTGGTGCGCGCGGAGTTTTGGGCACGGTGTCAGATAAAGTTGGGTCAGACTGGAAGAAGGCGCGGTGCGCAATGGCGGAGATGGTTCACTTTGTCAACCAACTTCAACACTACATTCTCTTCGAGGTCATTGAATCGTCTTGGATCGATCTACAGAAGGCGCTAAATAAGCCAGAAAGCACGCTCGACGACATGATTGAAGCGCATGCAAAGTACCTCAACAACATCACGCGCAAGGGCTTACTCGGAAGCTCTAGCATAGATTTCACAGGGCAGCTACACGAGTTGCTCAAGACCATGTTGGCGTACAAGGACGCAGTAGATGGCTTGTATTCCTTCTCAGTCGCAGAATTTACTCGCCGGCAAGAACACGCTGCGAAGATTGAAACACGCACCGCGGCCGGCCGGTGGGGCCTCTCTGAAAAGGACACGGACAACTCGTCCTCTGACCCCTTTGCACGCTCGCGAGCAGCAACACGGCAAGATGTCGACTCACCCTTTCCGCCGCCGCTGCTGAAGATGGGCATGACGGGCACGGCCGAAGACGATGTCCTACCCTCACTTCAGAAGCGGCTGAGCCAGCTAACAGAGGACTTTCGTGTCAGAATCAGCATCTTACTAGGTGATCTCGTGCATTCGCCCGACGGCGAATTGAAGATGCTAGCTGTGAATATCAACTTTAATGATGTGTACAAGCCGGAGCGAAGAAGGCGTAAAGGGTCGCAGAGAAGGGAGCGGGAAAAGGAAAAGGAGACATCAAAGGTTGGTGGTGCGGCTGCAGGATGATGAGAAGTGGTGGTGTGTGGCCTTGTTTGATACCCCCCGAGTTACTTTGCTATAATTAAGCCAGAATCCAGAATGTACGAAAGTACTATTTTTTTACTCGCCTATGTGAGAGTGCTAGGCTAAATATAGCGTCCGACATCTCAAACCTGATGTTTGTTTCGGAAACAGGTTTCCTAGTGTAGAGAGGGTAATCTACATGAGGGATCCTTGGTAAGGTGCTCATCTCGTCTCATCAGCACGGAGCTTCGTGCAGTAGAGCAAGAGTACTTGGTAAACTGCTACATACTCGTTTGCATCAATCAAGTGCGCAGACTTGCCCAGCCCCCGCTGTATACCTATGAAGTACAGTACCGGTAAAACGTGATGCGGGCATTTGCGCCAAACAATGATTGGAGAGAGACGAGTAGCACTACAGAGATACACCAACGGTTGTCTCTGCCTTAGCCTCATGTACCAGCCTCATGTTCCCACCTTCCCACGCCCCAAGCCCAGATCAGATCAAGATCGCCTCGCGTTGCTATGCATGCATGCATGGGCTCTCTTGGCCGCATTTCAAGCCGGTACCGTTGTACACCTATCAAATGCCATAGGTACTCAATCAAGCAACCAATGGTCTAGCTCTCTCAACGGAGATCGACGCGACGTTAGGTTAGGCCCGCGGAGCCACACTCCACCCGCCACCCGCCACTCACCCCACGCGACTTTTCCCCCTTGTTGTTGCAATCACAATCTCCAATCTCAACCTTTGCCGTGGTATCCGCTTAGCACGATGCGGGAAGGAAAAAGGTGCGGCACTGTGCTTGCCTCGAAGCACGGAGATTGGAAGGATTGAGTGATGGGGTAGTTAGCGCCTGCCTATCTGCCTGTCTGCCTGCCTGGTTTTTTCAGTTATCATGGACTTTTGTTTGTCGTCGTTGCTGTTTTCTTCTCTTTCTTTCCCTGTCTACTCTACTCCTTCCATTCGCTTTCGTTGTCTTGTAGCTTCACTCACTCGCTCGCTCGCTCGTTTTATCTTCGTGCACCGCAAAGCCACAGCCAGTCATTCGTTCACCTTTTCCTCTTCCTAATTCCCACTTGCTGGGCTAACCGGCCAACTTTCTGCACGTCATTAACGCAAGGGTTTTTAACGTCGAAGCTAGGTTAGGGTAGTGCCGTGCGTGCGTTCACCACTTTTTCTGTCCAAAGCTACTACCACCCAGGACCCAGGTTTCTTGCTATTTTGCCAGCCCGCCTTCTTTTTTTTTCTCGCGCAGACACGTAGAAAAAGCTGCGAGAGGACGCCGTTCTTTTCCGTCCTTTCACCCCGCCAGTTCGTTCGTTCGTTCGTTCGTTTTTTTGCTTTCGTCCAATTGCAAATATGGTTCAATTCCTTGGGCTGTCGTCCCTGCTACTTGCTGCGGGCTTGAGCGCTGTTGTGTCGGCTATTCCTACTATTGAGACCAAGGGATCTAAGCTGTTTACTAGCGATGGCAATCAATTCTATGTCAAGGGTTAGTTATGGGAATCTCTCCACTCGAATTAGTGGCATGTGTGGTTGTTGACAGATGCGTTTTAGGTATTGCATACCAACTCGTCCCCGAGGATCCTCTTGTCGACGCGAAGCAATGCGGTCTCGACTCTGCTCTTATGAAGACGCTCGGCGCAAACTCGATTCGTGTGTACCACGTTGACCCTTCTGCGGATCACACCGAATGCATGAAGACATTCGCCGATGCTGGAAGTATGTATACCCAGGAAAGCAAATGTAGAAAACCACCAATTGCTAACACTTGTTCCTAGTTTACCTCTGGGTCGATCTCGACACCTTTGACACCCAAGTAGAGCAGAACACGCCTCGCTGGGAGAGTGACCAACGCGACGCCTTCGCCAAGGTCATGGATGCCTTTGAGCCGTTTGACAACGTAGCTGGATTCTTCATTGGCAACGAGGCTATTACCACCGCCAATGGCTCCGTCACAGCTCCGTACATCAAGGCCGCCACCCGCGACATGAAAGCCTACCGTGACAAGAAAGGCTACCGCAAGATCCCCATTGGCTACTCCGCCGCCGACATCGCCAGCCTACGCCCCATGCTGCAAAACTACCTCGCCTGCGGCGACGTGGCCGACGACCGTCTCGACTTCTTCAGCCTAAACGCCTACTCGTGGTGCGGCCAAAGCTCCTACGAACAGAGCGGCTACAACATGCTGGAAAAGAACTCGGCCGACCTCCACATCCCAATCTTCATGTCCGAAACGGGCTGCAACACAGTGCGCCCCCGCGACTTTGCCGACCAAAACGCCCTCTTTGGCCAAATGTCCGACGTCTGGTCCGGCAGTATTATTTACGAATGGATCGAAGAAATGAACAACTACGGTATCATCAGCTACGGGCCCAAGGTAGACGCTGCAAGCCCCTCCGCGCCCCCGGATGGCTTCCCCCGCTCCGGCACACCCACACCCGTCTCCCCAGACTTTGAAAACCTCTCCAAAGTCTGGGCGACACTCAACCCCACCGGCGTAAAGGCAAGCAACTACAGTCCTAGTCAGACTCCCGTTGCCTGTCCCGCCTTCACAGAGGGCGTTTGGGAAGTCAATCCTAGTTCTCCGCTGCCGACTCTGGGTCAGAAGCACGATTGGAAGGATACGCCTTCTTCGGCTAGTTTTACGGCGACGCAGACTACAGGTACTGGTGCTGGTGGTGCTGGTGCAACGGGTACGCAGCAAGCTGGCTCTGGGACGCCGTCTGGGGCCAAGACTTCATCGCCTGCGTCTACGGGTATGGCGCCGGATAGGCTGAGTGTGCAGCTTAAGAGTAGTGGTGTGGTGGTTGTGGGTGTGTTGGCGGTGTTTGCGTGGTTGTGAGTGAGTGGGTTGATGGGAGTTTGAAAGTTGAAATGACTGGGGGATGGGGATTCTTTTATGCGAATATATACGGCATGGCTTTACGATACTACGGGAATGGAAACGGAGACGGTAATGCGTGAACGGTCGAGGCGAGAGAGAGGGAAGTTTCCATGTTTACGCATTTGCATGTATACAAGAGGCGAGCGAAGCCTGCAGACTTTTGAGAGAGAAACAACAGTTTTTTTTGTATATAGGGATAGGTATAGGATCAGGATGAGGATGGGAAGGAGGGAAGTTTTACATGCTTGGCAGGTCATATATCTATGTATATATATATATGTATATATGGGTAATTACATACGAGCTTGGTACATACATACACGACATCACATCACATCATATCATATCACACCACACCACACACACACACACACACACTAGCACATTCAATTCAAAATCAAAGGTTCATGTCCATGTCCATGTTCATATGTTCTTGCATTGGTAAAAGAAAAAAAAGGGGACCGGGAAGTCAATCAAGTACAACCCACGATCGCCAAAGCACAGGGCTTTCCCCCATACCCCTTCGAAAAAGAGTATGGATATCTTTCCCTCATAAGCGCTTAGCATAAAGATCATTAATCCCCTCATCTCAATCAACACAAGAGCCATTGCTGCTAAGGGGGGTCGCTTCGGTTTGTCAAGTGGTGGTGCAAGGATCTTCATATTTTTCCCTTTTTTTTTCTTTCCTTTTCCCCTACACTCCTACGCCAGCCAGCTTTGTCGAGGAGAGACAAGAAGGGGTATGTGTGTGTGTAAGAGAAGAATTTGACAAAGATGGCTCATGATCATGACATTTCTACCACTGAGTAGTGGCAGCAGGGGCAGCGGCCTCGGTACCCCAGCCTTCGTTGCCGGTCTGGGCATCGCCAGTGGCAGCCCAGTCGGTGGTGTCAGCGTCCCAGCTGGCGCCGGGGGCAGCAGCAGCCTGGGCGGTGAAAGCACCGGCAGAGGCGCCAGAGACCTCCCACTCGCTGGTGAAGCCATCGGCGACAGCAGCGGTGCCAACCTCATCAGCGCCGGGGACCTTGGCCTCCTCAACGCCAGCGCTGTCCTTGTTCTCCTCAGCCTCGGGGTCGCGGTAGAAGTACAAATCAGTCATGACGTCCCACTCAGCCTCGCGGCTAGCAAGAGTGCCACGGAGGCGGAGGACCTCACGCGCGAGCATCCACCAGACGAGACCAATGGCGTGACGTCCCTTGTTGTTGGTGGGAATGGCAACGTCGACGTACTCGGTGGGTGAGTCTCCGTCGCAGAGGGCCTATTCGTTGTTAGTTCATTCTGGCCAAGGTCTTGTCCTCCAAGATGGGCCGCTTACAATGACGGGGATGTTGACATAGGAAGCTTCCTTGATAGCCTGGGCGTCGGTGCGGGGGTCGGTGACAATGACGAGGCGGGGCTCCCTGAACGAGCGGGTGATGTAGTTGGTGAAGTTACCGGGGGTGAAACGACCAGCGATGGCAGTGGCACCAGTGTGCGAAGCAAACTTCAAGACGGCACGCTGTCCGTAGGGACGGGCGGAAATGACACAGACTATTGAGCGTGTCAGTTCAAAATTACCGCCTTGCAGCATCTCGAATTGCGCAGTGAAACGTACTGTCGGCCGGGTTGTCAATGGCGACAATGATGCGCGCAGCGAGGACAATCTTCTCCCAGGTCTTGCCAATGTTCAAGACATTGATACCATCGGGCCTGGTCTTCCACAAGTACGGCTCCATGTGCACCTGGAGGTTCTTTGCGCCGAGATGGCACTGGGCAGCGAGGAGCATCTCAATGTCCTGCTGGGTGGGGTTGAAGATGGCGGGGAGGTTGGAAGGAGCCATTTTGACGGGTTTGGCGCTGTACAAGCTGGCGGATGTGAGAAGTTGTCGTGTTGCGTGCAAGAGAAGTTTTGGTCGGGAGTCAAGTTGACGATGCGAATATCGTGAGTGGGAGCTAGGCCGGGGTAGGTTAGCGCGGGCGTTGTAGATGGCCGGCGCCGGCAGAACTCTTTCGCCGGGCTTGGGGATCCGCAAAACATTCGAGGCGGCATGGCGGCGACAGCGTTAGCCAGCGATGCCGCCGCGAATACCACCATTGTCGTGCCTGCGGGCGTCGGCTTGTAAGTACATATCGTACATGCTCACCAGCATATCCTAATTGCTACCTAGCATCGTCAATCGCAACCCAATTCACCCTCCCCATCCGAACCTTCGTTTCCACCGCACATGTACAGGCTGAATCTGTCGAGCGCCGGCAGAAGCGCCTAGCCAGCGACCCCTACATCATCGCACAGCGCAACCGAAAAAAGGCAGCCAACCTGACCCGCCGCGCCGAGCTCGAACGAGCACGAGTTGCCAGTCTAGGAGATCCCGTACGCGGTGTCCCCACGCCCTTTGTCGAGTCGTTTGATACTGGAAAGCCAGTTGCCCGTGAAGAGGGCAAGGTCACGCCCGAGGAACGAGCCCACCTCAACTACGCCTTCGACCCAAGCACCGTCGAGAGGCAGCTGAGGAAGAGCGAGAAGATAGCCGTACCGCTAAGCGAGATCAAAGTGCAACCTGGTAACGAGAGTAAAGTGTACCCATGGAGCAATTCCATGTCATACAACAAGAAGACAGACGCGATTGCCAAGTCGGCAGAGGAAATTGAGGCCCAGCACAAGAAAGACCACGCACGTGCTGCAGAGGCCATTGCGCGCATCACGGCATTGGAGAACGGATCCAGCAAAGACCGCATGCGCGCCAACATTGCACGCTGCGTCGAGACGTTTGGCCGCCACAACACGGACCGCATCTTCCCGCCCAAAGCCCCCTCTTTGAACCGCTCCGGTGTTGACGAAACCCACGCCATCCGCCCAGAAACAAACGTAGCAGCCACAGCTAAGCGCGTCGGGCCTGATACTGGATCCTCCGAGGTGCAAATCGCCGTTTTAACAGCCAAGATCAAGGCGCTCGCCGACTTTTTGCAGTCTCGAGGAAAGAATGATATGCACAATAAGCGTAATCTGAGACTGTTGGTGCATAGACGGCAGAAGTTGCTGCAGTATTTGAGGAGGAAGGAGAGGGGTGGGCCGAGGTGGCAGCATTGTATTGCGACGCTGGGCTTGACAGAGGGTACGTGGAGGGGGGAGATTTCTCTGTAGAGAGGGAGTCGTCTTGTAAAGTTAACGAGGCTATCTTGGACTTTGAATCTACCCCACCAAATGTATAACCATCACAGTTGTCAGATGCCATATTGTGAGAGCTTAACAACAATGTCATGTATGCAATCAAGTGTCAAACAACCCCATCTCACTACCAAAGAAAAAAGAAGAACTACAATACCGAACCCTCTTATCTCCCCCTTCTTTCCCCTCAAAGCCCCATTTACCCAGCACGACCCTTTTCCCTATACATCCTCTCTCTCCCCATCTATCAAATATACAACTCTTCCAACCACATTAACAGTTCTTTTCCTTATCTTTTCCTTTCAGTACTCTCACATCTCTGTCTTTAAATAAAATGTCACTTCATATGTAGCAGTAGTAGAATTATCTCCCCACTCCCTCCCGTATCCCAACTTTCAAAGCGTTCTGATAGATCAAAACCAAACCATATACACATACACACCTTCGTCGGGCCACAATCAGGGCCCGAGTGTATTTATGTAGTACCTACCTATCCATTTTTTTGTTGAATCAGGGCGAAAAGATAGGCGGGGCGTTTGCGAAAGTATTTTTGCATGCATGGGATGGGAAGGGAAGGGAAGGGATAGGGATGGGGTACCGGTATCTCGATGCTGGGTAGGTATGTATATCCATACATTTTTCTAGTCGTTACGCGGGTATTTTGTGATATGGGTAGGTACGCCTTTGGACTAGGTAGGTGCGTCTGGTAAAAAGCCTTTGGGTCTTGAGATGGCGATGTACATGGATGGGTATATTACTGAGGACGGGATTTGGATAGTACCGTGCCCGAAGCAAGATAGATGTTCAAGACTTCCCTTCTCCCTTAAGAACTAACCGCTACTGCTGCTACCGCCGCCGTTATCAAGCTGAGCAAGCTAGCTATGCAAATATATCTCCCAACCTCGCCCTTGGCCAGAGAAAAATGTCTAGGTCAAGGGTATATATACCTAACTTACAGAAGGGAGGTTGTGGTTGTGGTGGTGGTGGTGGTGCTCTAGGAAAGCGAACTGGCATATCGATTTAGCGCTGCGGGTACTGGAGTGCGAAGGGGAAGGAGAGGGCTGGTGTCGTATGATGGGGGATATCTAGGAGGAGGAGGAGGAGGAGGAGGAGTATATGAGAAAGAGACGAAAAGTTCTTTCCTTGAGGAGTTTGCGGGTATGGGATGGGAGGAGGAGGAGCTTTGCTGGTGGCGGATGTGAGATATGAAGGCGAGGGAGGGGTATGAGTGGGTGTGGAGAAATGGGGAAATGGTGGGTGTATTTATCCACATCCACCCCCACCACATAAACCTTTCCCCTTCAAACAAGTGCGATTTCCATCTACAATAGGTGGGAGTGAGAGTGTTGGGTGTGCAGCTAGTAAAAGTCATGGAACCCTCACCGCCACCACATAGGTGCCGATATCCACCAAACGTACAACCAGCTCGGACAGCTAGGTGAGAACGCCCATCCATCCTACAAGAAGGATCAGAGAGAGACTGTTGCGGCCTTTTTTTCTTTGAATTTGTTCAAGGCGAGGGAAGGTGGTGCGGTGGATATGTAGCTGGAGGCCTTGCTTCTTGTAGTAGTAGTTTGTGAGAAGTATGATGTTTTAACCAATGCTTGCGGATGCAAATAATGACTTTTAGCAAACGCTCGATACTGTTTCGGTAAGGAATTTGTATAGCTATTTGTCCCGGATACCACAGGGTAGTTAGAAAAGGGGGTTGAACGGGCGGGTATTTCCCCCTGTTTGTGCAGTTGTTTATTTTCATAGTGAGGCGGGGAGAGGTGTGGAAGAACTGCCTTTGAACTGTTTTAGTAGCAAAGTTTATAAAGGGCAAGCATATATAGTAGCGTGACGATTATACTTAGTCTGAGTGGGCATTTCCTGTTTTCCTGTGGCGTGTCGCTCTACACGCAACTGGATAACATTGATTGAGCAATGTGCATAGGCGCGGCTGGTAGTTTGCTACATTGATCAAATCGCGAGCTGGAAGGCGTGTGCATAGTGCAACAGGTTCGTGGGAAAAGGAGGGTGATGCTGGGTTGTGGATTTTATCTCAGATATAGCAATGGATGTTGAGCAGAAGGTGTTGTTGGAGTATGGGGTGGTGTGTTGAGGGCAAGGTACTAAGAATAGGCACTTCTCTATTGCTAACTCGGCCGTATGATATGACGGATGAGCAAGTTCAGAAGGGTTGCGACGTCACTGAGTGAGGTTTCTGAGTTAGCTGAACGGACGTTGGTGGAGAAGTGTAGTGTGGTTAGTAAGGTTGTCGTCAGAGTTGGTGTTTGTGCTGGAAAGTATTGGTGGAAATACACAATACATACACGCGGAGCTTAATTCCTCCTATTAAGGTTTTGCCATAGCTGATTGAAATGACTTACCACCAAAGGTACTGTACCCGGTGCGCCACCCAACGGCAAAATATACACACAGAGATATTGGAATTGTCTCAAGTGCCATAGGCGTCAGGGCCGTGCGGTGTTTACCGGCCTGCTGGGAAAATATGGGGACATGGCAGTTTAACCTTTTAGATACCGGGGCTGTGATACGAGATATCAATATTGTCCCCGGGCATGCTGGTCGAGTGAATGGGCGGAGCCCAAAATAGGAATTATACGTTGGATGCGTCAATGCAAGACTATACGTATCACTCCTCTTGTTGAAGAGTTCACCACGCTTGCTTTGAATACGTCAAACATGGTACGTTACGCCACACCGAGGCTGTTCGTGCATGTGGCTTCGGTGGCTGCTTCCGACATTGCAGTTTGTGGCTAACAGTTCACCGGATCCAATACATGTCTGTTCCTCCGGCCTGCGGGCGGGTCAGTCGGTTCTCGATAAACATACCAAGGCAGATTTGCGTGATTGCCTTCTTCTTCGCCAAAGTATCACAGGTTGATGCGCCGTGACGTGGAATCTAGACGCATCGCGTTGTCGCTATGGAGAAGTGACGAAAATGCGGGCAGCCTTTCTTCCGAGGTTCCACGACAGATGCTCGCGTACAAAGCTCAACGGCGCAACGTTTTGGTACGACATAAGCATCGTTTTTGGCGATTCGTTTGCTGATTATCTTGGTGTCGTCCTGTGGTACAATGGGGATTATAGCTCTTCTTTTCAATCGATGCAACGATGTGAAGTCAAGTAGAGTTAGATAGTAGAGCGGGGTTGGCTATGGGGGGCCTGTCAGGGTATATCTCGGTCTCCATTTATTTGCCCTTTCGCTTCCGGATAGAACCTTTCAACCCTAACTCTCTTGCGATGCGCACGGCTCTCTTTTCTTTCACGCAATGGTAGATGCCGCTTCCATGAACCGGGGGAATTTTCGCCAGATCTTGCGCTATCCATCGGCAACGGGGTAGATCCTTACTCGAGTCGACTATGGCGATCGTCGATAGACATGGGATCTGGTACCGGTAGCGCCTGCCGAATCAAGTAGACCTCCAGAAGACCCAGGGTGGTGGTCAACGGTTGGAGAAGCGGTGGAGCACATGGGGAAAGCCCGGGCGGGCTTTTGGCGGTGAATTGGGGTTTGGGAGCCGCCGGTCTGTGCGCGCCTCAACACGTGTTCAGCCGACGCTACCGGTACTCAGCCTGTAGCATTAGCTTCCAACGTACTGTACGGTAATGACTATGAATCCTTTTCCTATAGGCGACCGAGAGGAGAGCAGGCAATTAGCCGCGTGACTCTTTTCCCCGGGAGACCAATTACTGTGTGCACGACAGGCAGAAAAACATGTAAGCAAGCAAGAGGATGTGAGGTGAGGGGCACGACGTGCTGCTCCATGTGGCGCGTGCGCGGCTCAACTTTGAGCACGGCGACCACAGCGAGTCATTGCATACATTTCGAGGCCAGAGACGACAGCTCGCGATGCTACTGCACTGCATTGCTTTTCGTGTCGCATCGGTTGAAAGAGTCCGGCCGGATCCATACCAGCTCGTTCAGGCCGCCCTTGCACACCTAGTGTGGTTCGTCACGGTTTGGTCACGCTGCATGCTGCTAACTGTGCGTGTGTGTGTGCGTGTGCCTCTGATAGCATACTGTATGCAGGCATGACCGTCGGCTGATAGTGACACAGCTTCGCCCTGGAGCCGCAATCGCAATCGAGAGAGGTGGTGTTGCGACCTCATCCAACTTTCACATGTGTGCGTGCCACAGCAGCACGCCAGGCTGTTATCGCCCAAGAAATCAACGTGCCGTCCCCTCCTGGCCTGAGACACACGGTTGACAAGCAACCCGACAAAGCAACGTCGAATGGACAGGCCTTTCTTTAGCCGCCTGCGACCGCTGTGTATGGCTGACAGCTGAGTTAAACAAGACGCCCCCAACGGGGCCCTCCGCAAAGACACTTTGGCCGCCTGGCCAGCATCCCCGTCCCTGCGTTTGTTATTCGCTTGATTCCTTGTGCCGTCAACACCGTGCATCGTCCCATCTCCACCGTCTTATCGACCTTCCCACCGGTACACCCCGGTCGCAATTTCACATGGCGGCCGCTTTCGGAGCCACGGAAGCCTTTCGAGGCAAAAGGCCCTGCCTTCCTCTACCAACCATCGCGGGAACATGCACCTGGAATTGCGATGGTCTTGGTGATTGGCCTCTAACCGGCCGACCCGAAGCCATGTATTCGCTGCCATGCCGCTTGCCACAACCAGATCCTTTCCGACAGGCCGATTGCCTTTCTGTGCCACAATCAACGTCCGGTGCTTTTGGCCCCGCTGACGCCTCATAACAGCGGCCTCTGCTTCCTACCCAAGCTGGACAGTTATTCCCTCGTGTTGGACCGCGTCATTCGTCTTCTGTTCATTGGAAATGATCACCAGCTTACTGCCATTGCCGCTGGACACGCGACATAGGACCTGCACCAACATCAACACCCTCGCTATCGACCGCGTCCGAATATTATTGCCTATCTCGCCGATATGAGTGCGAGAACGCTGACCAACGTTGTCAATGACCAAACCGTTACCCTAAACGCCCTAATCTATGGATATGCCGGACACAGCCTCGTTACCCCACAACATGCACTGCAACAGATATGGTGGACCGAAGAAAGGATCAACGAAAAAGTCACAACCGACTTTGTCACCTCCCGGCTCCAGCCTTCGGAAAGGGAGCGACTTCACCAGCCTGTGGGCTTTGGTGATCTCAGCGATGACACATACATGGAGTGGATAATGGAAAAGGCAAGACGACTATTCCTGATTCTAGTCGAAATTGGCGAGGCCGATAGGGTTTTCAATGTGGTCGACAAGTCGTGGGATGATGATGATCTGCCTCTGGAATTGGGCGACATTGAGCAGCTTTCGCTCTCGAACCGACGCGATAACCATGCCAATGCTCGTTTCTACCACACTCAATTCACCTTTCTCTTACGCGAACTAAGAGAGGGTACACATGTCGACTACGCACCAAACGAGGTAGTCCCAACCGAGAATGTCATGGCCCTTCCGGTAGCGGTCAATCTACAAGCATGGTCGCGTATACATCTGCCAAAGAAACCTACCAAGATTTATGTTCGCAGACGGTTTCCATTAGGCAACGCGGAAAGCCCAGACGCATTCAGGGAGGATTTGATGTTGGACGTGGAGAGTGCAAGAATGGTAGAACACGAGCACCTGGCGCCTGTATGGGCATCGTATACCGCCAAAGGTGCTGGCTACATTGTTTCCAACTTTGTCGGACACCATACCCTGCGCACATTTATCGACCATCGCAAACCATCACAGTATCAGGCGCTCCAGAAGCCGGATCGGAGATGGCTGGTGCTCAATTGGCTGCATTGCCTTGCTGATGCTGTTGTCACACTGCACCAAAACGGCTTCTGTCACTCCGCAATCCGGCCTTCCAACATCCTCATCGACGAGCGTAATAACATCGCCTTTAGTGACATTGGAAGTCTAGAGACATTCCAGAAGGACAAGAGGCCTGATGCAATGGACGCTTATGTGTACAGTGCGCCAGAAGAACATATTAGCTCACAGCCCCTAGAATCAGAGACTTCTCTGACGGAACCCATTTCCCCTGCCGTACGGCACGCCTCTGTAATCAGTAAGAGCTCATCTGGGTCTTCAAATAGTGGGAGCTCGCAACGTTCAAAGCTCACCAAGACACATACGGCGGACTTTTCAGGCTTCAACTTTGGTTTCAAGAAAGCACAGCCAGCGCCCAAGTTGCGCTCGCGGACGCACGAAACCGAAAAGGCCGATGTTTTCTCTCTGGGTTGTGTCTTTCTGGAGATGATCACATTTATGATGAAGAAGAAGCCTCATGATTTTGTCAAGCACCGGACGTCAAAACAGAAGACTACTGTCGGCGGCAGAAATTCAAGAACAGATTCATCTTACCACTCCAATCTGGAAAAGATTAATACCTGGATGAACCTGCTCGAAAAGGCATCATTTGAGCACGATGAGGACGCATTCCGTGCAGTCCCTTATGTCCTAGACGTCGTGCGAAGCATGCTCAGCAGCACGCCCACGGCCCGCCCAGTGATGCGCGATGTGCGTGATAAGCTATACGATATCCTCTCCAACAATACGTCCATACCCAATATCCACTGTGGTGCTCATAAACACGACATTGGTATTGCAACGTCACATTCTGGTTCGGACAGAGCGTCGAGCATAGCCTCGCTTCGAACCATGTCTACGATGAGCTCGAGTAGCTCTAATAGCTCTGATACGGATACGATTCGGTCAGGTACGACGCAGGTCAGCTCCATCATCAACTCTTACTCTGATCAAACCACGTTGTTTGAGATTGAAGAGGATGACGGTGCTTCAATACGGACGGTAGAGCCGTCCAAGCCCACATCCCCACTTATCGAAACATCATACGAGGCTCCGAGGAAGGCGCCCATGTCACCAGTCTCACCAGTCTCACCAGTCTCACCAGTCTCACCAGTCTCACCAACTTCACCACAATCGCCAACAACACCCATGTTCGCACGCCCACATAACCCATCGAGACCGAGCTCATCCTCTGCAAAGGTGAAACCGTGGAGTAAACCGTTTGTCGTAATGCCTTGAGCTTTCTGCACATCATCTCAAAGCTTCGTCAGCCACACCTCGCAAGCTCATTATTTTTTTGGCGCAACCCTCGGCCGCATCTTGGGCCGCCGGAGAAAGAAAAACAGTCACGTAGACATGTAGTTACCAAGCCCCGGGAATTGCGGGGTTCACAGTCGCAGGCGATTGTACTTGGCGAAGAGAGAAAAAGGAAGGTCGCTAGTGTGGCCCCCTGGCAAAGGTGTTGTGGGTGTGTGTGGTGTGTATACCTTGAACGGGGACTAGGATAGGGCAAACAAATGCTATTCGCGAAGAAAATAGCCCGGGGAGACTACAGCCTTTTGAGATGTCGTTTTATAGGGCTACAAAAGGTAGTCTGAGACATTCGTCTAAGGATATTCATGTCAGGTGAGCAAAGTTGCAGGCTACTAGGTACTACCCATTCGGTACATGTTTGCTTTGCAGGTGGTGACGAAAGCGTCATAAGAAAACACAAAAATTACGCCAGTATTAAACTTTTGTACTAAAGATGATGTCGGGTGCGTAGGATAAGGAAGTGGGGGGGAACAAACAAATCACATCAGTTACTGCTGCATGACTGCGATAAAAGTGAGTGGACGGGATATTTGAGAATTCCCATTGCTGCGGGGGTTACCGGTACTTGGTCACCACTACCCACTACTGGTACATATGTACTAATTAGGTATGTACATACAATGCGGGGCTTACAGGTGTCGCAGTCCGCTTGCCATGCGCAAAGCGGTACCGTAACCGCCTTTATCTAGCTTTCTACTTTCCATCGTCTTTGCGTGCGCCTCCTCGGATCTGGATCTGTGGTTCTTTTTTTGTTTTTTTTTGGGCCAGCGCATGGATAGGTACAACAGAAGCAGTAAATGATTACCCTGCACGACATGGCGGGAACCTGCCACGACCTTTTCGCCATGCATCGATCGCGTGCGGATGTCCTTGTAGGACATCATCGGGCCCTGCATGGCGAACTACTCGTGTCATTCCATCGTATGGAAGTCGTACCTCAACGCAATCCCCTCCCGTACGGGCGCGTGTTCTATGTACCGGTATTATTGCCCGGAGCGGGCCGATTCCATCAATATGTATAAAGCAGTATGATGACCGGTCACCGAACAGTGCGGGGAATTCAACAAAATACATTAGCAGCCAAGGCACGCATCACAGGTGATCAAGAAACTGTCAAGGTTCAATAGCCTGCATCTGACGCTATGCAGCCCGATGATGCTGCCAAGGTATGCATCTCCGACGTTGGTGTGCGCGCCGAACGACCTTCCCCTCCCTCCATCGCACAGCTTCGACTTCCCGAGCTACATGTCGCGGGCAGCAACGCCCCTCCCCAATTTGCCCTTGCAATCGCCATCCTGTCTTTGCATTAGTGTTTACGAGGTCAGGTGGGCCTTGAACCTGGCCGATAATGACCCCAACCAACACCTCTATCGAGCTTACGAGCAACATCAATTACCGCAGTGATCGGCAAAAGCGTGCAGCCACCAGGATCCTCCCGCCGCTATCCCCAGAGCCAAGCACGTTATGCATGCAGCTACTCAGTCATCATAGAGTTACCTTGGAACTCATGGCCTGGTTTTGATTCCTGACCGCTAGCTCAAATACTGCCCGGATTCTTCTCCTTTTTCGTCTTCTTTTCCATTTTTAAATACCATGGTACCTTGGGTGGTATCTTGGATACGCCGATAGTGTTTGCTAGCCCATAACAACTGCAATACCAAAATGCGCCTCTCTTTCTGTATCCTATCAAATATCTTTGCCTTGGCGGCTTTTGCCTCGCGCCAGTTTCTTCCGCGTCAGAGCAATAATAACACCGACTACAAGATTGGCTTTACTCCGCTCAAGACCGAGTGGACAGATACTGTAGGGACGAATCCATGGCCTGAATACCCGCGACCACGCCTCCAACGGCCGGATTGGAAGAATCTCAACGGCGTTTGGCGGTATAGCAATACGACGAATGGCTCAGATGCTTCGCCACCGTTTGGCCAGCAGCTGCAGAACCCGGTCTTGGTTCCGTTTTGCTTGGAAAGTGCCCTCTCTGGTAAGCAATCTTAAGACGTTTTAATGATATTTGGGCTAATATTGAGACAGGTGTCACGGGACGGAACCGCTTCTGGAGTTGGTACCAAACATCCTTCGACGTGCCGTCCTCTTGGCCCAGCACTAACAACGTCATCTTGAACTTTGGCGCCGTCGACTACGAAGCCACAATCTTCGTGAACGGCAAAAAGGCTGGGTTTCATAGGGGCGGATACTTTGAGTTCAGCGTTGACGTGACGCCCTACCTGAGTACCAATAGCTCAAATGAGCTGTAAGTTGGGCCCAGATCTTGCTCTCTGACAACATTTTTACTGATGTTATGGAAACAAAAAGCCTTGTATACACATACGACCCGACTGATCTGGACTTGATCCAAATTCCAATCGGAAAGCAATCCCTAGGTCGTGGTGGGATCTGGTACACACCATGCAGTGGCATTTGGCAGACTGTGTGGCTTGAATCAACGGCTAAAGAGTACATTTCTAAACTTGATCTGACCGCAGACATGGACGGCAAAGGTATTTTTTATTCCAGTTTTAATCGATTACTCTCGCTAATACTCTCCAGTTCACATGACGGTACACAGCAGTAGCAATTCCACTAAGACACCCTACGAAATCACCGTTCATGAGCTGGGGTCCACGGACGCAAAGACCACTGCCACCGGCACCAGCGGGTCACTCTTTACATTCAACGTCGACTCGCCAGAACTATGGTCACCTGATAGCCCAACCCTATACAATATCACCGTTAAAATGGGCGATGATACGATCCAAAGCTACACCGGATTCCGCACCATCTCGCGAGGCGTAATCAACGGTATACAGCGCCCGCTCTTGAACGGGAAATTCATCTTCCCCTTTGGCCCACTCGACCAGGGCTTCTGGCCCGACGGCATCTACACGCCACCAAGCGTAGAAGCCATGACCTACGACCTCAAAGTACTAAAACGCGTGGGCATCAACATGCTGCGCAAGCACATCAAAGTCGAACCCGCACTCTACTACCGCGCCTGCGACGAGCTCGGCATCCTCGTCATCCAAGACATGCCTTCGCTCCGCCCGGACCTCCCCGACGGCCGCCGCCTCGACCCAGCCGCGCAACCAGAATTCGACCGTCAACTCGGCCTCATGGTCAACCAGCTGAAATCCTACCCGGCCATCTTCGCATGGACCATTTACAATGAGGAATGGGGCCAGACTACTAGCCCGCCGTGGCCCGAGATACGCTTGGAGCAGGCAGTCCGCACCTGGGATCCCACCCGCCTCGTCAACGCCGTGAGCGGCTGGTCCGACCACCGCGCAGGCGACTTTGACGATAACCACCACTACTCCACACCCCAATGCGGCACGCCCTTTTGGTCCCAACAAGGCGGCCCCGGCTCCGACGCCGCCTACTCCCCCCTCCGCATCGGTCTCCAAGGAGAATTCGGCGGCGTCGGCACCCTCGTCACCGCCAACAACTTCTCGCACTCGTGGTTCAAAAACACGGACCAGCAACAAGCCTACGAGATTGCTAATACGACGGAGATTTGGAATTATAGGGCTAAGAGGTTGTTGGGGGAGTTGACGGAGCAGGTGGAGTTGTTTGCGTGTAGTGGCGGGGTTTGGACGCAGACGACGGATGTGGAGGGTGAGGTTAATGGGTTGATGACGTATGATAGGGGGGTTGTGAGGATGGATGAGGGGTTGTGGAGGGGGTTGGTGGGGGGGTTGTATGAGGCTGCGGAGAAGAGGGCGGGTGGCGGGTCGGGGGGGAATGGGAGTATGGTGGTTGGGGAGGGGGGGATGGGTGAACAGCAGGCGAGGATGGCGTAGTATGGGCGCGTTTAGGCAACGGGAGGGGGTGGTTCGCCACGTTTTGCGTCGCTTGCGGTAGGTAAACGTCAATTGCTAGGGAGTGTTTGTGGGCAATAATCCTATTTTTCTAATCTTTTGATATTATCCACCCCACCCATCTGTGCAAATCCACCCGCTCTCCCTATTCTCTCTATTCTCCCTATCTCCCAATCTCTAAAACAAACCCCCCCTGCCCCTGCCTCTGCCTCGTACCATCCAACCATTCAGGCCAGATAGATGGGTTACTGTAGGAGCATGGGAGAAGGAGGAGAGGTTTTAGCGAGTTGTAGTAAACGTCCGTCTGTTTATAGATAGGTAACGTTATAGTAGGGTTATAGAGAATGGGTAAGTAGGTAGGGAAAAAAAGAAAGGAAGGAAGGAAGGGATAGAGATAGGATAGGATGAAGTACAAGGTACTTACTTGAAGTAAGCCGACAGCTTAAGGGGTGGAGAATGTCTCTCGATATGCGGACAAATGATAAACTAGAGAGATAGATAGATAGATATACACAAACCTATACCCCGTTCATATACAACTAAAAAGTATATTTTTCAGTTCTTGACCCACTTATTAAATTAGGAACCTTTACTACATTGAGAAACCTACCTGCAGAAGTTTTTACATGAACAAAATTCCGCAACGCGACGGCGCCGATGCATGTAAAATGTATGTATGTTGATAGGCATGGGAATTTGATTAATTTAAAAGTTTATATATCTAGGTATACCATGTCCTACAACATGGGACTTTCCGCGAAACGTGGGAAAACAACGCGCTTTTCCCACGCGAAGCCCCACACTCACACTTACACACACTCACACACAGCTCCTCCACCATTTGGTCTTGCAGCTGCTGATCAGGACTTTATCATACATTACAAAACAGCCCAATACTTGGTTTGTTGTCGTCGTTGTCGTCGTCTTTCTCCTAGCTCCATCCGCGCCCTGAACCCAAGGGGTTTCCGCAGATTCTCATCGTCGCTGCAATGCCCTTCCTTCCTCCTCCTAGCAACGTCCTCCTCCTAGCATTTAGCACTTGGTAGTCTTGGCATCCGCCTCGTTCTTCTGGTTTTGCTTGGTACCATCCTGAACCTCCTTCACCAGCGTAGTCAGAGTCGCATTATCATCAGCCGCCGCATTCTTCAAGCCCTTGACCTGCGTCATCTCCATGACTTGCGCACCGGCGACAGTAGCCAGACCAGCGGATGCGGGGCTGTTGATTGAAGCGGCGAGTTTCTGGTTGTTGGCGCGGATGTCGATACCCTTTTGCTGGATGGCGAGGACAGAAGTCTGCGTAGCTTTGAACTCGGGTGTTCCGACCTGCTTCTGAAGGTCTTGGACACTGGAAGAGGGGGTTAGTGGTGGGTAAAAAAAGGGGTTGGGGGGTTCGCGTACCCTTTGAGTTCCTGGGCCTGGATGTCGAGGTTGGCCTGGATGCCGTCTACAAGTTTGGTACGAGCTGCAGTGCAGGCAGCGCCAGTCAGAGTGCCGTTCTTGGGGGCAGCAGGAGCGGCGGCAGCAGCAGCGGCACCAGGACAGGCGGCAGGTGCGGCAGGCATGGCAAAGGCGCCAGCGACGAAGGCGAGGATGACGAATGAAATCTTCATTTTGATGGATGTGAAGTTGGAGTTGGATTGAATAAAGATTGAGGTTTGTTGTGTAAGAGAAGCGACGAGTGAAAAATCGGTCAGAGAAGCGAAAGACTCACACCGGGTGAGTAGTAAAGGCAATGTTGGAAATTAGGTTGAGAATGGGTACGATATGTAGCGACGATCTTGGACCTTTTATATTCTCGTGGCGTAGTCGTTCTCCAATCACTACCTTGATGACGTCCACGGACCGATGAGGAAACCCAAATACTGTCCTACTCGGACAAGCTCAGCCCACGTCAGCATCCTCTTACAGTATGTACTTCAGTGAACGAAGACTTTACATACTAACCCTAGCGCAGCGAAGAGTTCCTACTGGAGCAAAACAACTAATTTCGGCATAAAGGATACAAATGTCAGCCCGAGATATTCACCATGGACGTGCTCATTAGAAACTTTTACGCATGCGGGTATAGTTCGACAGATCCCGTTCACACTAGCTAGCGGTCAAATACGATTGGAGACGGCCGTGAGACTCGAAAGGGGCGTTTTGTGTCGCAAGTCTGGGGGCGAAACAAATCGGTCCGCACCGGCTTATCAGAGCTTGAACTTTCAAAAGCGGCTTGGCGTGTCGAAAATCCGGGGAGGCGGCCAAGTCGATCCGTATTTCATCACCAAAAGCTCGTCAACCTTTGAACCGGGATGTTCCAGACAAGTTACATTGTTGGAAGCAGGTATAGTCGAGAGACTGAACTGGTGGTAAGCGACCATGCGGGCAAAGCCCGAGCAGTGTGCTGACAGCATAGACTTGATCACTGTACATGACGGCATGCTTGGGAACCGTAAAGTTGGTATCAAGCTCCGCGCGCTTTCAGTGAACAGGGAAGATGTAAGGTACACATAACCTGCTTCCCCAGCATTCAGCCGTCGCATAGATATCAAAAATACTTTGTCGATATCCAAGAATAGCGGTTTTCTTTTAGAGAAAATACATATAGTTCCTTTCACCTTAGAACACCTGATGCTGATGCGGCCGTTGACTCACGGTCCATATTCCGGATCTTTAGACATGGGGACTTGGTTCGACAGCTGTAAACGGGTGTAAGATCTACCGGATGCTGCGCGGGTGCCTGTGAATCACGCATTGGCGTTTGCAACCAAGGCATAAAGGTGGATAGGATGTTGGGGCTAGATGCTTGTCTCCCAGGGCTTCATGAGGCGCACATGGCGTCGTGCATAAGACTGCATACCTCTGGTATTGGAGTTTGCGATTCGGATATGGGGTTGCCGACGGCTGTGACTGATGTAGAGTAGTTGTATATCGATGAACTCGGCCGAGCCTCGACGCTGCATCAGACGTCAGCACTACTCCGTACGGTGGTGATGGATGAATGTTGAGAACTAGGACTAGATTTAGGTGGATATTTCCCTGGCGGCAAAACGTAAATCCGTGCCGACATGGGCCGTGCTCGGCAATCTTACCAGCCGTGCCAGCCTCCTGAACCTACCTCGTGACGAAGACAACCGAAATGTAAACTACTCTCCTGTACCCCACCGGTTTGCTCCTCATCTATCCACAATTTTCTGCTCTATGATATAATATGCCCCATAAATCAGCTACAGAGAAAGAAAGCTCGGCCCACACGGCGCATTCGGAGCTGTCGGGGGAGATCAACGCTACTACATTCAGACGTTACTCAACACTTCTCGCCATTAAGCTCCTGAAACGCTTCGGAAAACGCACTGGTACTGTACTGCATCTTTCCAAGAAGATATGCGTCAAGTACGGCGAGATTGTTACCCTCAATGATGCTGCATCAATGCAATTCGTCGCGAAGCATACCTCGGTTCCAGTCCCTCGCGTGTACTGCGCTTTCGAGCATGCGGGCCGAAGATATATTGTGATGGAGAGATTGAAGGGGAAGAACATTGCGTCAGGGTGGTATCTGCGTTCAGAGGAAAGTAGAAATAAGATCCTGAGTCAGCTGAAAGATATGGTTGGGGAGATACGCCGCATTCCCCCTCCGCCAGGCACTGGCGTCGCTCATGCAAATGGGGGACCATTGAGTGACCCTCGGTTACCTAGTGTCAATTCGGATTATTTCGGGCCCTTCAGAACGTTTCAGGACTTTCACAAGTACCTGCGAAGGGGCATGGAGGTACCCCCGAAAGATATGCCGGAGGTTGGTGAGTTCATTGCACAGCAAGACAGCATTCAGCCTCCCCCTGTGTTCACTCATGGGGACTTGAGCAGCTTGAATGTGATCGCCTCTGGAGACAAGATTATTGGTATTATTGATTGGGAAACGGCTGGCTGGTACCCTGCCTACTGGGAATACACTAATGCGTGGAACGCAAACCCGCAAAATGCATTTTGGCAAGACGAGGTGGATAAGTTCCTCCAGCCTATGCCTAAAGAGCTAGAGATGGAAAAACTACGGCTCAAGTGGTTCGGGGACTACTGAAGGAGCATGTCCGAGCGAATCCCGAACATGGGCAGACGCTGCGTTATCTACATTCATACCACTGTCTCTTTCCCCTCAAGCAAGTCAAACGTTGGCACCTTCTCCATATCATATGTGACTTTTCCATCAAAGCGATGCTCATCGACCTTCTTCTGACAATACTCCATTGCAGCATCCCTAACCTTCGTCCATTCAAGCACGCTTGTTCCCAGAGCTTTGTCGTCTGCTTCCAGCCTCTGCAACGCTTCCTGCACCCATCCAACACAGTTCCATCCTGGTACATCTGGTCTGATTGGTGTGTTCCGAATAATTTGTATCAGTCGATTCTTGTTCTCCACTTTTGCTATCATCACTCGCACAAGCAGCATCGCAGTCGGTAGCAATCTACACGACTTCTCTTCAAAAGCCCACTTGTATCCTTCAGGTCCGAGTACCTCTTTTGCGTGATAGCGCATGCCCTTGGAACTATCACCCTCTACTTTCGGGCCAACCAGAATCGCCAGTGATATCTGTGTCAATTACAACGGTTTATCAGTGGATCGTTCTGCGAATCAAGCAGTATCGTAGGATACAACTCGCGAGAAGGACTTACGTGTCTTCTTTGCCCTCCATCTTGGGCGCTCCACCTCGGCCGAAGAGTGTAACGTAAAGGCGATCTTTATTGGAAGGCATCTTGTTAACGTGGAGAAAAACGTGCTAGAGATGGTGTGTAACAGAACAGTGGAGCATACAAGTTGGAATTTGAGTGCGTCTACGACGAGAGTGCAATAGCCTGGCACTCACGGCGTCCTTTTTTTATATCCTGCTCCCAGACGCAATCGGAAACCACTAGGTTCGATGGCACTTGGTAGGATTCTTGACACATGTCACTCGATGTCTGGCTTGAAGACAATGACTGGCTATGCACCGCTGTTTACGGGCGCGATCTGTCAACCCAAGGCCTCAGCCTTGTCGGAATCTAGGCAACCACGGCGTACACCAAGGGTCAACCCTTCGATGCAACCGCGCCGCCCGCTTCATAGACTAGAATAGTGCTAGCAGCTAGCTCAACAGATTCTAGTATACTTAGAAGTCTACGACTTACCGCGCTTACAGGACACCGGTACTCCACTAGCTTGCACACATCTGATTGGCCCGATCGCAATCTACCATCCATCATGCACTAACCACCTAGTCTAGTACCTTTATGAGGAACAAGCACCACCACTCTACCAATTAAGTTCATATTCACATTCAATTCAACATCCACCTCCACATCCAATACATCCAACATATCCCATCTCTACCTTTTAACCTCTACTGCACCTTCTAACCTCTCAATGCCTCAACCCCCCATCCCCATCATCGGCGCCGGCCTCGCCGGCCTAACCCTAAGCCGCTGCCTCCTCCACCACGCCATCCCCAGCATCATCTACGAAAAAGCCCCCAAAAAAGCCAGCAACAACTACGCCATCACTCTGAACCGCAGCACCTACCAGCCCCTATTAAGCATTTTGAAAATCGACGAAGCGGATTTCAAGCAGCGTGTCGGTGTCGGTGTTGCCGTAGACGATGCAGAAAGAGAAATAGGCGGTGGAGCAGACAGCATGGGGACGACGACAGTGCGGGTGAACAGGGCAAAACTGGAAGAAGTATTGCGCGAGGGGCTCGATATACGCTGGAATTTTTCTCTTCAGAGCATTGACACCACCCCGACTGCTGGCACTGCGAAAACAGAGTCAAGGCTACATTTTGCAAACGGAGAGGAACTTCAGACTGCGTTTTTCATAGGCGCGGATGGCGTGCATTCACAGCTACGCAACCTATTCTTGCCACCACCCGCGTCCACTGTACAAGTACTACCGTATGTTGTTTATAATGGGAAACGCAGGGTTGACCGGAGTGTTTTTGACACGGAGTACGCGACTGCAGGATTAGGAGGAGGAGGGGGTATTGTGCAAGTAAAGCACAAAGATGCTTTATTTAGGATAAGTCTTGACAGTCTAGGGCGCGGAGACGGAGGAGGGGAGGTAGTGGGAATAAGTTGGACATACTCGCGCCCCGCCCACCCCTCCTCCTCCTCATCACCGCCAGACCCAGACCCCTTATTCCGACCCAACCGCTCCCTAGCCAGCGCGCTCGAAATCCCAGAACCCCTCTTCGCCGAACTAGTCACCATGTCCACACTCCTCCCACCCCTCCTTTCCGCACGCTTCACAACGGATATACTGAAGAAAGATCGTATACTACACTGGCTCATGCGCACCACCGCCACGGCGTCCCTACCCGTTCTGCAGCGGCTGATGAAGGAGACTGGTGCGTGTATGGTGGGCGATGCTATACATGCGCAACCTATACTTGGAGGTAAAGGGGCGAATGCGGCGATGGAGGATGGTGTGTCGCTTGCAGAGGCGATTGCGGCGAAGGGACGAGCGGGTGTGGAGGGTTGGTATGAGGAGAGGTTTGAGGGGTGGAGGAGGGGTGTGGAGGAGAGTAAGGGGGTTATTGGGGAGATGCATAGGGTGGAGGCGAGGCAGGCGGGTGGGAATTTGTAAGACGAAATGAATGTTCATGGTTGGGGACAGGAATGGGGGCAAGTGGAATCAAGTGCAAGTTTGAATGGACGGTTATATAGAGATTATCCCAGCACTTGACTTTTTCCTTTTCACTACAAGTCAGGTGAACGGTAGCGCTTTTCTCTTTGGAAAGATCATTTGGTACAAATATTTTGTGTTTCCCAGCTCCTTTTCCTCAGTCAGGTTTGTCTTGGTGTTACACATAGTGCTTCTCACATACCGCCCCGACGTAAAGATATACCGTACCCGAGATATAACAAGATGAATAAAGTACCATAGAGCAGTTTGGCATCCCACTTCGCCAAACTTTGACTATCTGAACCCAATACACAGTTCTCAACCCAGAGCCTTCAGACCTTCCCGCCGAGTAGAAGAGGTACCTACCTATCCCTGTAGGTATCTCATCCTTTCCAATCCTCTCATCAAGCCCTACATTTCTCTCGTAAGAGAACGTCCGTCTCCTTGCCTGCCGCCTTGGGAACGTTGATATTGGCCATACCAATCGCAGTATTCAGAAATTTGCTCACGCTGTACCCCGTACCTAAAATATCTTAACGCTACTCCTACTATCCAGCGACACACCACCAAATACACCCATTGCCTCCCGTTCCGCCCGCATTGAAAAGAAAAACATTCATCCATTCTTCTTGAAGGATTTGACCGAAATGACCGAAATGCACGTGATAGGTGTGTTAAGCGAACAGAAACTTGTCGGCAAGGGTCACCCCTTGTCGCTTTACTTTGGCGCCCACGCGCGCGGCTCCTCAATGCGTTAAGTTAGTGTACGCCGGTGCGCCCCGCATGTTCCCTCCGGCGTCCGCGCGGCTTCTTTCTGGCGTACTCCTAAGCGCCGTACATATTGTAGTAGCGTTTGTACGGACTCCGGAGTATCTGTGTTCCGACTTGCATAATGACTGAATCCATCCATACTGTCGGGTTGGCCACACCTACGAAAATAAACAAATAATTCCGATCGGTTCTATCACCCTTATTTGGATGCGATGCTACCGGTATAGCGACCACCGCGGCGTGTCACTCACGTCGTACATAATCGACAAGCCCAGCCCACTAGGTTATAGTACTGTACAACAACGCGGCTACACTTACATACTCATTCGATAGGAGTAAGAAAACGTCCGATCTTGAGTGAGGCATCGTGTTGGTGGTTGAGCGTGTAGGTATAGACAGTAAGCCATTGGCTGTACGGAGTATAGTAATGCAGATAAAGGGGGCGGCGCGGTTGGCGGTTGCCAGCGAAGGATTTGACCCTTGGTGTACGCCGTGGTTGCCTAGATTGGCGACGACAAGACTGAGGCAGGCCTTGGAGTTGACATGTCACATTCGCGCCCGGTAAACGGGCGGGTACATAGCCAGTCACCGTCGATAAGATAGTCACTGTCCTTCAAAGCTAGACATGCGAGTGACAATGTGATGAGAATCCTACGATGTGTGTCAAGAACCCTACGAGGTGTCATCGATGCCGAGTGACATGTGATCCGAAAAATCCTACGAAGTGTCACCGAGCCTAGCAGTTCCCAGAGCAAAGCGCCCATCTCCACCGACAAGGGGGTTGACCACTTTCTATTCATCATCAGAAATTCTCTAGGCTTGTTCAACGCGCTCAGTGCAGGGGTATCTTTAAGCTTGGTCGACTCCTACGGGCGGATGTTTAGCATGGGGGTTATCGACGAAGAAAGCGACTACATACCTGCAGGGAGCAGGGCTATGGGACGATTTCCTTAGTCCAGGGTCTAGAGACGATAGCAAAGGGTGGTGGCTGGCCACATCTCATGACGTGAAGTCAGGCAGTGAGGGATTGATACAGAGTACGACAAGGTAAAGTAAAGTTTAAATTCAATGTGACTACATAAAAGTTACCGAGTAATAAGTCAATCCGGTACAGGCTCATCTCCATACTGGGTGCCTAAATCACCTAAAGGGAAACCTACGTGATCTGAATTGGACTGCATCGTGGTTCCGTAACACTTGTTAAAAAAACCTCCCCCATAACCTTAACCGCCCTCTTGTCTATATCCTACAATTTGAACTGCACTACCGTTTCCCTTTCCGCTTGCCGTCCGTTGGATTAGATGTGGCACGTGGTGTTGGCCGTGATCGTCTTTTGGACTCGCTGGATGCTGCCATCTTACTCTCATGCTTAACTGGGGTATTCTGTATTTGCGCCGCTATGCGCTTACTTCTCCTGTGTACATTAGGTGCAATCGGCTGATCCTCGAATGTTGCACGTGTTTGTCTGGTGTTGTTGAGAATCCCGGCCGACGACGATTGTAAAGTGGCATTCTTGATACGAGTATTTGACTGCCGTTTGGATCCCGATCCGCTTGGTTTCATAACTTTTGAGGAACGCACACGCCGAAAGGTGCCATTCGTCCTCTTACCCTTAATCCTCGCTTTGGTAATCATTTCCTTAGGGGCATCAACCTCTTCGGGGACGTTAGGTGAGTGATTGCTGTTTGTATCATCGTTGTAGACGCCAGCCGTTAGCTCCGGGCTGGAAGGCCTGGGGCTGGGGAGACGGGGTGGTTGTTCGTCGTTGCTGACTGCATCCGGCTGCGATTCAGATATTCGGCGTTCGTCCTCGTCCTCAAGGTCTTCGTGTAGCCAAGTCGTCCCGGGCAGTTCGCCCCACACAGGATTCCAAATCTCGTCTTCGATCCAGTTATTCTTAGTACTTTGGTAGGCCATAGCGTCGATGTCAATCGTTTCAGCGGATTGTTTGTATTGAAGCTCGTCTCTTATCCATTCCCGCTCCTTGGATACTTGGAAGCGAAACTGCTGGTATGGGCGAGACGCTGAAGTATCGCGCTCAGCTGTAGCTGCTGGCGTCCCAGTAACATCTGGTTCGTCTGGGGTAGTATTCGGTTCTTCTCGCTCCCATGCACCAAAGAGACCATAGATATTTGGGATGGCCTTGGCCTTCGGCTCAGGTGCTGGTTCGGGAGATGGCAGCTTGGGATCGAGTCTCTTTTCATGGAGCCAGCGGCCGAAAGGTCGGGGCCCACCACTATTTGCGCTTGAATAACTCCAAAAGTTGTCCGATGGTTGAGCTCCCTTCGGCCAGGCCGGGCCCCATTCCTCTTTCCAAATGCCTTGTTCTACCCAACGGGCCCGTACATTGTTCTCGGAGTTCGCTAGGAAGTCGGCCGTGTCATCGTATGGCAGCGTCTGTCTCCGCCCATAGCGCTCTTCCCCCAGCTGGTAGAGGATCCGATCCCGTTCTCTGCGCCTCTGACAACGGAACAGGTTGTGCGGCCTCGATCGGACCTTGGCTTCGTTTCGGGCTTGAAGCGCAACCTCATCATCAGTGGGAGCTTCGGTAGGGCTCGCAGGCTGCGTGGTTTCGCCTGCCGATGAGTACGGTGGTGGAGGATCGTCGTAACGCGCTCTCTCAAGGCTAAGACGCCCTGGGTCGTCCGCCAGCCGTTGGAGGGCGTTCGTGACTTCGTATCGGTGTAAGTTAGAGAAAAAGGCCATGGCTATTACGGTAAGGAGGTAGGGGAAAGGATGCAGCGGAACACCTAAAGATTGATATGTAGGAAGAAGAAGGGAAGAGAAGATGAGCGGCCGAACATTTGGCCTAGACATCACGTGAAGAGTGAGCTAGCTCTGTTAAGCAGCTCGTGCTTGGCGGCTACCTAAATTGCCCTCCCCACCCCCCCTCTTGGCGCTCCCAAAACAGGTCTCTCCCGTAACTAAAATAGCCGGACAAACGCCCGCCCCACCAACACCATCCCAACCACAACACTACCACCAAGCGCTCAAATATATTGATATTGGTGTCTAGTAGCCAATCGTTCCCCTGCAACATGAAGCGCTCCTTAGCCGCCGCGGTGCCGCGAAGACCGTGTTGCAAGATATTCCTTCTTTCTCGTTGCGGTTAGTAACCATGGCAGTTTGGCCGTTCGTCTAGTGGTTGGGTACGAGGTGGAGGCTACGGTAGCCTCTCTCTTCCTTGACTGAAGGTTTCCGGTAAGCTGTATAACTTCACCGCTGTGCCTCTCTAGGACCACTCTTTCAGTTCAGTCAAACCAGACTCTACTGTACCTTGGGACACACGTAAGGAACGACCTTTTTTGTCTAAATTCTTCATTATCAGCATTCTTACTACTTGTTGACAGTCGAAACGCAAAATCATGTCCGAACCTCGGCCTCGTGCACAGCCTCACCCTGCTTCTCTCTTTTCGCTCATACCTTTAAACAAGCAAACTGCCGAGCGTATCGTCAATCATGAGCAAAACAGTAATCTTGTGTCGTTCCTTCCTCGTGTGGAAAATATCCTATATCCGGGACAAATTACACGGGGTCTCAACATCCATCTCCAAATCGGGACGAAGTCGAGATATACCCTCGCGACTATTGGACGTACCGGCGACATCTATGTTGCGGGTACTTCCATCTCCCGGGTTCAGTGTTCTTTCGAGATCCATAAGGACACGCAGGAGATTTTGCTCTATGATCGATCAACCACCCGGTCGACTCAAACTTTCGGTGAAAAGGCTGCACCGTTTGAGCTAGATCGTCCCGACCGCCGAGTTGTCGTGTCCGACGAGGTCAATACCCAATTCGGATTTGGTGGCGTAGCGTGCGACCTGTTCAAATTCGAGATACACTGGCACGAGAGTAAATCCGATTTTCAAGAGCAGATCGCGAATCGAGAGGACAATCCTCGCCTCACTCGGACCGTCGAAGACGAGATACCGACCGCTTCACACTCTCCGCGTACCACACTCATCCGTCCCATGACACATGCCCCTGGCATAATCAGGTACTATAACAAAATACTGCTTGGAAGGGGTTCGTTTGGGGAGGTTCACAAAGCTGTGAATATTGATTCGGGCGCATTTTTCGCGATCAAGCTGGTGAAATGGCCTTTGGGTGGGATTCAGTCAAAGCAGTACCAGATGTTGAAGCGGGAAGTAGTGACTATCGCGCGTCTGTCTCATGTAAGTTATAAAACTTCAAATTCGTTTTGTTGAACATCACCTGACATGTCCATCAGCCAAATATCGCAGAATTCATATCAGCGCAAGGTGAGGGAGGACCGAATCTTGAAATCTTCACAGTTCTCAGAGAGGGTAACATTGAAGACCTAATCAAGAAAGAGCTGTTCAAAAGACACCCGAACTTGGCGATGTCTCTTCTCAACCAGATGCTCCAAGCGCTTGATTACCTTGCAGTTATGGACACTATCCATAGAGACATCAAGCCTGCGAATATCCTCTACCAATCTCTAACAGGCGGCAACTACACCTTCCAACTTACGGACTTCGGCCTTTGCAATAGTATCATAGACGCCCGAACGTTCGCTGGATCTCCGATATTTATGGCACCCGAGATGTTTTCCGAGATGTTTTCAGAAACTCCTCGGCAAACATTCAAGGTAGATGTTTGGTCCCTTTTTGTCACGTTAGTGTACACATTGAACGTCAATGGGTTCCGGGAGAAGCAGTTCGCTACGCCGGCGTCGTGCATCAGTGCAGTACAGGAAGCTGCAAATGATGTTCATTTTCGTGGCATCTACGACATGGCGATCATCGACCCGGAAGCACGAGCCTCGGCGGGAGACATGCTCAATAAGCTCTTCAACGGGAACGGACGTTCAATTCCGGACCGTCGGATGCAACGCGCTCCTGCACCACTGCAAAAAGAGCGAAACCACAGGATCGACGAACCATGGAATCTTCGCCGCATCGCCAGTGATGTTGATATGGACTATTAGCGCTCTACCAAAACAGTACGCGCTCGGGAACTACATGGAATCGCCGGACAACTACGGCCACGCCCGATTCAAAGTCATGACAGCTGTCTACGACTACCCCCGACGGCTTTAAGAATTTTGGGATTTGTACAAATATTATATATCGAGTCTTATGCTCTTAGTGTTTTGTTTTCCATAGCTTTGAAATTCAATTTTGGTTAATTTTAGCTATGTTTTCAGCTGTTCTTGATTTTGGTGAGGTCGCGGGTGTCCGGCTATTCTAGTTCCCCAAAGGTAGGGAAGTCGTAGGGTACGGTAACGCCACTTAGCTCGGAGCTATCATTCCCCACTTTGTGTCGTATGTAACAGGGACATGTTCACTTTACCCTACTGCAATGGATGAAGACAGGACCCTTGCGTGGGTACAAGCGCATTGTAAACAAGAATGCGGTGTATCGCTTTCCCCTCCGCTACGTAACGCCACCGACTGCACAATCGCCCGCCGATAAAGCTAAACAGATTATCGAAAACGACCTTTGCATACCCAGCCGCAAGAGATAGATGACAAGAATGTCTCGCGCAGCTCAAGCCCGAACAAGAGATCGCGTGTGGAAAGTGTCACTCCAAGCGTAAGCTTTTTCCGATCGCACCACCCTGACAGCAACAAACTGCCGCGAACCAAACTTCTAGCCCAGTTCATCGGGTTACCGAGCTGTGCAGTTGCTCGTGCCTCGATCTCGCTAGGTATCGCCTATAACTTGGCTCCCCGCAAATTCCACCTGAAGATGTCAGGGGAGATATCGCTGCGTTGCGAAAAGCATTAGCGGACGCCACCAATACTGCCTACATTACATTCCCATCGGCCTGAAAGACGCCCCTTGAACAGGACCCTGAAATACGCCTGTCTCTAGTCATGCAGCCGATTGAGGAAAAGAGCTTTTGATCACCTGGACCAGCGCACTGAAGCCGACCCTACTCTTAAGCAAAATTTTCGCAAATGTAAAGAAGATATTTTTATTTAAGGCTAACCAAGGCTGCGGAGTTTATCTACCAGAGGGGAACGCATGGTGCTACGGAGTTTTATGGCTGCTTTTTCTAGTTTCTCAACCAAGCACCCAGGGTGATGGTGTAGCGAAGTTTACACCTGAGAGCGTGTACATAAGGCTGATAACGCCACTTGATTCACTTAGTTATTTTTGTTCTTAGCTAACCTTGTAGGCAAACTCAAACTATGTACGTAGTACGTATTGGTACGCTATGTCAACAACACTGGGTTGCTGATCGGGTTATGCGAGACTACAGAAATTGTGGGGGTAGTTCACAATAACGGAATCGCGGGCGGCTGTGGCGGCGGCAGTGAGCGGATTGCGCGATGCTTTGCAGGCCCTGACTCAGGCGTCGCGCAGGTTTCTGATCGTGCGCGTTTTCGCCATTGGGGCATGAGAGTTATACATTCTTGTTGAGTAGCGTACAGATTAACGCGCGTAGTTACCAACTACCAGATTGTCTTGTTCTACTACGAGGGTGTTGTTTGGTGCGTACTCCGTAATAGTCACGTGATACCGTGTCTAGTGAGGTGAGAACTGGCGGCAGCTAGTAGTCCGTAGATTAGCGCTCTTTGAGTGGCTTGGCGAGCGGCTGGCTGTCAAGCCACGTTTTGATCGCTCGGACACTGACACGACAACATTGTCGCAGACAACACGCTACGTACTCAGCGGCAGCTTCTTCTGAGGCATTTCCCTAGCTTCCCACGCAGGACCAGTAGAACATAGAACCTGGGCGCTACTCTCACTCGATCGAGACGTGCAGGTTGGCGGTGCGGCTCCTCATCGTGTGTCTCGTCCCACTCATCGAGCTTGCCTGACAACGGCCTTGCATGTCCCGCTTTACAAGCGCCCGGTTATCTCAGCGGGTTCAGACGGAAAACAAGATAGGTTAGCGCAGAAGCTTTCTAGCGTGAACGCTACTTACAATACTTGCCGTTGGTGCCGTCTGAGCCCGCTGAGACAAGCGCCCGGGAATGGTGAGTGAAGCACGGACGGCTCGCTCAGACCCGCTATCTGAGTTCTGACTCACCCCCCTGTCGCGTTTCTCGCATCATTTCTCACCAAAAATATCTTGTGTCCACTGGATTCAAGAACGTTCCTGTGGGTACGACTCGTAGGTTGGGTTGGCTTCTCTGGGAACCACTGTGAAGGTTGCTATGCAAAGTGGGCTTGGGAGCACCGAATCCTGCACATACTACAGGCTAGCGAGATTTGCCTTGTTTCACCATTGGGTTTTCCAACGTCTCAAACCATGTCAGTGCTCATGTTCGAGAAGGCGTTTCAAGTGCAAGGCAGTGGCGCTTCCGTTGTTGACTCAGGTTTGACGGGTCTTGCACCTGTGTGGCGTCAATCTAAGATCGACTGCCGACACGCTTTCGTGCCTATCACTGACGTACAAGTCTGGTTCAAAAGCTTAATCCTAGATTCTCTTCATGTGTTTAGCGTTCTGTACGCCGCTCATATGGAAATAACAGTCTATGCTACTTGGACGGCTATACCGCTTGCGCGCAATGATTGTGGTTTTGAGCGCTTTACTCCGCGATCTGGTGGCACATCAGGCGCCAAGGTTTTAGATGTGTATGATGCACTGCCTCAGGAGCAGTTGCACTAGTAGCACCCCGTTAATGGACTGCAGTATAGTATCAATGCTTTCATTGCCTGAGCAGTATAAAGAGAACAAGTACGCCTCTGCCTTATTTCATTCCCAAGCCAGTCTTCCAGTTCAATCTTCACATCTCCATTTGTCATTCTTTCCCGCTGTGCGGTATCACTTTCACTTTTCAACACTTTTCAACAACATTCTAATCAACTCTCTCTACCCTTCAACGCAAAAAACTTCCTCAACACACAAAAACTTTCGCCAACATGCAGTTTTCCATCACCGCCGTTCTCTTTGGCCTCGTCGCCATCTCTTCCGCTGCTATTGCCGATGTTGAAAACGTTCGCAACACCCCCGCCAGCGTGCTTGAGACTCGTCAAGCTGCCAACGGTGCTTGCTGTATCCCCGAGAAATCTTTGAAGCAGGATGCCTGCACTGTCAACGGAGCCGCTGGCAAGTGTGTGCCTGGAGGCCCAGCTGCATGTAAGTAGTTCTTCTTCTGTCAAGCAATGAGACAAATACTAACGTACCCTTTTCCTAGGCAACGGTGCTCTGAACTGCGTCGCAAACAACCAATTGACCTGCGACAACGCCGTCAAGGAGCGCTCCGGCGTTCTCTGCCGCTTCAAGGCCGCCGATGGCAAAATCCAGGACGGTGCCAAGCAAATCACCAGCCTCTCCCAGGCCAAGGTCAACTAAGAGATGGAAAAGATGTTAGATGGATAAAACTAGACTCTGGAGACTGGAGTTGACCTGTAAAAAATTTGTATAGCAAAGTCTTAGTTTATAGATATGCATATATAACTCAAACTCAAACTCACCGCGACCAGACGCTGACTATTATGTGACTTCCCTTCTGTTTGGCTTACAGATGTACCTATATTCAGGGTTGACTCAGGGGCTGCATAGTGTTGGACAGGACTGTGACTGCGACGTCCTGTAGGTTCTAGAGGTCTAATAAAGCAAAGTACAAGCACTGATGGCTTACCTACTCTATAGGTACGACAATCCTCTAAGCCTCTACCGGGAGCCACGAAAGCAAACGCAATGCGCGCATAGCTGTAGTCGCTAGGTACAAGCAAATCCGAACATACAAAGGAAACATCAGAAGGAACATGGACAAGGCAGGCACGCCATGTCGCACTTTGCAAAGACGCACGACCACCACCGCACTGTCACAACTGTTAGAAGGAACAGCCGGTATAGCTACTCCCCAGTATGGTAAGTGAGGGGTAATGACGGTGTGATACCAACGGTAATGGCAGGGGCGTGGGTAGCTTCTCTATCATATACATACGGGCCTGTGCCCACTTCAATCTAGACACTTTACTCCCACTTTTCCCACTTTCACACCTGTTTGCGAATAACCAACGAGTGAGGGGGAGGAGAGGGGGGGGGAGGAATGGTAGTAAAACTGATATCTCTTGTGCATAGGTTCTTCCCCGCCCACCAGATGCTAATTAGCCCAAGCCCTAGGTACGTGGATGGCCAGATACCAAAATTGGTATTCTAGCGTCAGGACATAGGATATAGTCACGTGAATAACTTTTCGGGGTAACAGACTAAGTACGTCACGTGGCTAGATGACGATGTTAACGAACACCGCCAATTCAGCTCGCATGCACCCGCGCGACGACTGTTCGACGCACCTCCAGCCTACACGCCCAAGATGGATTCCACTGCGTCGATGCGCGTGATTATTCGTGTCCGTGTGACTGACATTCCCGGTGAACCACTCAGGCGTCATACTACTCTTGGGGAAATGTTTTGCGACAAGATTCTCCATCGGCCTTTGATAGCCCAGCCAAACCCTACCTGCTATGATGGAATGCATATCCCAGATGAATTTTATTCGGAATTACCGGTCAAGCGGTGGTTCATTTATGATATCAATGTGCAGGGCCACCTCGATCGAGAACAACTACTGGATATACCCCACAAAGTCTTCCTAGCTTCCAAAGGCGGCGGAGAAGAATTGTACGTCTTCGTTTCGTCGTATTAGCTTCTTGCCGTGTTGAAACTTTTACAGGACATTCATCCCGCGAGACATTTGGATAGAAAAAGCCAAATCGTATTGCAAGTCATGGTTTTGGGGAGGGCGACAGGAGCAGGAAAGAAATGGACCAGACAACTGAGCGCATTTACAAGCAACCCTACCTGATTCCACCGCTTCTTGGGGGCTTATCATGGACTACTATCGGGTCTACCAAACAGCCACACAAAACTCTTTTACAGTGCTGCCAAACTGCCATTGATCTGCACAACCTCCGGAAACGCAGCATCGGGCACACCCACCCACTCCGCCCCACCCATCACAAACGCAAAGAACCTTTCCACAAACGTCCTTACGATAAAATCCATTCTCGGCGCCCAAATCGTACTCAAAGACGGGGTTATCGTTTTATTCCGCAGACCCTGTAAATCAACCCAATCGCCCAGGTCGGCAAAGTTCTGGTGACTGCTCCCCGTAACATTGAGCCACTGGTACCATCCAGACTGATTAGCGGAGAAGGGCGCCCAAGATGGATCAAGGGTAGGCGTGTGCTCTGCGCCTGCGAGCATCAAGAAGGGTTTTTTGACGTCGGGCTTGTCGACGAAGAGGCCGTCAAAGTTTATGCCACCGAGTAGGGAGGGTTCCACGGCGAGCGCACCAGCGGCAGCGGCACCGCCAAGGGAATGTCCAATGGCGAAGTAGTGCGTCGTGTTAAACGGCGCACCTGTTTCTTTGACGTACGCGGGAAACAACTCCCGGATTACAGCGAGACTGTCGGATACACGCATGTTGTACACAGCTACCTGTAAAGAGGTGTTCCAGGTCGCTGTAATGTCGATACCGTAGATGCCCTGTGCACCATCTGGTAGCTGCAAATACGGCGTCTCTCCCGGATGGTCCAGTGCAAGCACCGTGTAGCCTTGAGAAGCTAGCTCCGAGTTCAGCGCATTATACATGATTGCGTTTTCTCCGCCACCCGGGGAGAAGACAACAGCCGGTTTCTGCGCTACACCAAGCGTCGTTGCGTCGAGCGGTGGCGCGTCGTAGACATTCCACGTTGTGAAGCTTTGCAGGGAATTGTTTGGGTACTGGAGGATATCCCCCCAGAGCTTCGCAGTAGTCGCGTCAAGATATGGACTCGTGTTGTTGCCAGGAACAGGGACTGTAAGTGTGGGGTAGTAGAAAGTTGCTAGCAAAACCGACGATGCGTTTGCTGGTGCCACGGGATCGTTCGGCGTGGTATGGTTAAAGACATGTTGTTTGTAGCCGACGTGGTATGGGCCGGTTGGCGGAGGAAACGATGCAGCAGTCACCGCGTTGGCCAACAGGGATGCGAGGAGAAGCAATATTTTTGAGACCTACGTCCGACGTTGCGATGGACGTGGACCCAAGAAACGAGATCCCGAGACGTTTTTATCGCGGGATACCTACAACGGCCCCCACAAGTCTATGGCGTCATTGTCTCTTCGGTCATTGATCCTGTTCTGGACCCGAACAGATGGCTACGAGAGATTACCGAAGGGGAGGCCTTATAGAAAGATGTATGTAGCTAGACGAGAAGACGTGCATAGGCTATCATGGTGGCCTGGCGGGGTAAGATTACCGGTACGCTAGCCCTATGATCGACAGGACAGCTACGACGCTATCTACTGCCTTGTCAACATCATCCCTTGATCAGAGACTGCCCGATAATATATGTACCGCGTACACAAACCGACATTCATCGCATCTCATCAACCTGGGAAGCTCAGCGAGAATGGAAGACTACACACCGCTTACCATATGACCATACCCCGTCCCGCCTACTGAATCTTCCTACTCTTCGCAAAGTACCTCGACGTATCTCCCAGAGGCAACTCGACAATGGAATCTTTGAGCAAGAGATGAAACACCATATACCTGCACGCGCGTTAGCCACCTCTACTGTACCCCTCTCGCTACGTCCAACGTACCACCCAATAATCCCAGCCGCGAAGCAAAACCCACCACCCCCTTTCTTAAGCATAAGCGCACTATTCGGGTGCCCGTCAGCTGCAGCGAAGTAGCTTGAAGAAACGAGCAAGAAGCCGACATCGACGGTAAAGAAAATGGCGATGAAGACGAGATTTGTCGGTAGCGAGGCAATGAGAAAGGTCAGGGTGAGGATGGTCCACACTGGCTTGCTAATCAGCACTGTTTCGCAACTCCCTCGTTGCGGGAAAAGGGGAAAAGACGTACTAATCATGAAAAACCCTAGCGCGTTATTAAGCTGTTTCTTATCATCCCCATACGCCTCCATTACACCAAACGCCGGGGTAAGAATAGCGCCGTAGCCCGCGTAAAACAAACCTAATAAACGCAAGTTAGGTACGAAAACGCATGAGCTTTTTTTTCTGGTTTGGGGGCCTTGTGATCATTTCGAGGTTCAACAAAAACCCATTTACAACACATACCAAAAGAGCTGAAGACAGTGTACGAGAAACCGTTTCCAATGGAAAGTTCCCACTGCGCGGTGACTACGAGGCCAAAGGCGGCGGCGAAAAAGAAGTTTGCGATGAAGGCGTTGTAGATGGTTACGCCGCGCCATTCCATGAGACCGAGAGAGAGGGTTGTTAGTGTTGTGGCGAAGACGCCGATGGGGAGGGCTGTCTGCAAATGTCAGCCGTGTTTCTACGATGATTTCGAGAGAGAACTTTACTCCGGCACCCAGACTCCGTGGTACGGCTGCTGCTTCTGGTGCTGGTGGGGAGCCCAATTCGACTGTGCGTTGTTTCTCAATGTCGGTCAGGCCAATAACCGTCTTGTCATTGCCTTGTCTAACATTGATCGATGTCATACTTTTCAAGGTATATGGCTGAGTCGCTTTGATTGAGGGGGCTCGGGACTTGTATGCAGAATGAGCGAGCCTTCTTTTTCCCTTTTCGCTCTGTACTTGCCGTCTCTCGTTACGTACACGGAGGTCTGGATGACGTGCTAATTCTATGCAAGTCTACTCCAAACGCGCACCTCCAAGAGGTTTTTTTGCAGCGAGGAAGTGCCGAAAGAGAAGGCGGCCGATGGTACTTCGTACGAGGTCCGCATCACTTATACGAAGTACATATTTTACCCGCCGATCATACAGGGTAGTCGTCCAAATTCGCCGATCTACCGGTAGGTTTTTTCCCGCGACATGGTATATCAACTCTCCGACTGGTTTGTGCCCATTTTTATTACTGTAACCGAGATGGAGTGGATGGGGCATTGTTGTGCATGTCAAAAAGTACTCCTACATGTACATGTACAAATGCTATCAGCAAACGAATCGGAAACCTTCGCTCAAGAGTTACCATACATACCATACCGGGTACGATCCCATCCTTTCCCAAATCAGTCCACAAATCACACAACTTCATCGTACACGGAAGCCACGGAAACCCCGCGTTTCCCCTTGGCTAGTCCCAGTCACGCCATCCGTTACCCCAATGCCGCACATCTGTTCAACCACTCGCGATAGAATAGGTTTGGTTGCGCCATTAGTCAACAATATGGTGCAACCACATCGTCGTCGTCGTCGTCGCGCAGTCTGAGAGAGAGCAAGACGCCAACTCCAACACTTTTCACCCGCCGGTCACTTATCAACAACCAAAAAGAAGTCATATCCATCCGATAAACACGCCCAGATAAATGGCGCATAGAAACAAAAAAGCCAAGCACGAGCACGAGGACGACACAATGACAATAACAGATGATACCAACAACGGTACCAGCAGCGAGCTGGGCTACACACCCGCAGAACCACTTCCCATAAACTCTGACCCCAAGCGCGTCTTATTCGCGTACGTAAAAAACCCCAATTCCACATACACACACACCCTTAAATCCCCACCACTAAAAAACAACAACAGATACTGGGTCCCCAACGTATCCGGCGGCCTCGTCATCTCCCAGATCCCGCAAAAAACCTCCTGGGACCTCCCCTCCAACATACGCTACGCCCGCACCGCCGAAGCCCACGGCTTCGAATACGCCCTGACGCAAATCCGCTTCACAGCCGCCTACGGCGCAGCCCACCAGCACGAAAGCATTACCCTCTCGCAAGCCCTCCTCCACCACACCATGCGCCTCAAAGTAATCGCCGCCATCCTGCCCGGTCCACTCACCCCCGTCGTCGTAGCCAAGCAAATCGCCTCCATTGACAACTACACCAACGGCCGGGTCGCAGTCAACATTGTGTCTGGGTGGAATAAAAGCGAGTTCACGGCGATTGGCGAGTGGTGGTTGGAACATGCGGAGCGGTATCGGCGCTCGAATGAGTTTATACAATGTTTGAGGGGGATATGGACGGCGGGGGAGGAGGGGGAGGGGGAGGGGGCGCAGGGGTTCAGTTTCAGTGGTGACTTTTATCGCTTTCACAATTACAAACTCAATCCGAAGCCACTTCAAAAACCGCACCCGGAGATCTTCCAGGGGGGGAATAGCGACGATGCGAGGAACAACGGGGCAGAGGTGAGCGATTGGTATTTTATGAATGGGAATGATTTGGAGGGGTTTAGGGAGCAGATTGCAGACGTCAAGGCACGCGCGGTAAAAGCCGGTAGGGGGCCGGATGCGGTACGCTTCGCAGTCAACGGCTTCGTCATCGTCCGCGACACAGAGGAAGAAGCCTTCCACGTCCTCCGCGACATACAAGGGAAAGCAGACACAGCCGCCGTATCCGCCTTCGCCTCTGCCGTCAAGCAAGCCGGCGCCAGCACCTCCAACAAACGCGGCATGTGGGCAGATAGTAAAGCAGCGGATCTGGTACAGTATAACGATGGATTCAAAACTAAACTCATTGGAACGAAGGAGCAGGTTGCCGATCGTATACTGCTGCTGAAGAGCCTGGGCGTCGGGTTGGTGCTAACGGCGTTTTTGCATTATGAAGAGGAGGTTGAACAGTTTGGGAGGGAGGTGCTGCCGTTGGTGAGAAGGTTGGAGGGGGAGGGGAGGGGGAGGGATGTTGATGATGAGGTGGAGAGGTCGGGGTGGGTTTATGAGAAGTGATGGGGGGTGACTAGGTAGGTAGAAAGAGTATGCAAGTTTGAAATTTATTTATGGATAAATGGAAACACCTACATTAGAACGGAGAAGAAAGCGTGACGGATAGGTAAAGTGTTTGAACATGCGAAAAGAACGGTGGCAAGATCCCACCTTACCTCCCCTCCAACCTCAACCTCTCCCTCCCCCTCCCCTCATCCCTCCTCGCCACAAGAAACCACGCACTACTAACCCAGCAAAGCACCACACCAACCCACGTCTGCGCCGGCGCCCTAAACAGCGTAATAGCCACAAGCTGAAACGCACTCCTCGGCACAGCCACAAACGTCGCAGACAACGGACTCGTAGCCCTAACCAGCAACAACATTCCCGAAAAAACCGCCCACGAGCCCATCCCCCCAAAGAGCATCATGGCCCAGAAAAAGGGGACATCTAAAAAGGGAATATTGTGAAGGATATGCGGGACCTCGCCGGAGAGGATGACAAGGGGTGTTAGGAGCATGAGCGAGACGATGGAAGTATAATGTAGTGTGCGGTAGAAAGCACGGGTTTCTTCTCTGTTGCCTGTGCACGCGTCTGCGGCGCTACTACTCGGGTAACCACCGGTGAGGACATCGCGCGAGGGAACGAGACCAGCGAGGAGAGAGCGGTATGTGCGGAGGAGGAAGAGGGGGTAGAGTGCGACGAAGAAGGAGGAGAAGACGCCGGCGACCACGGATTCCCAGGTGACGCGGACGTTTGAGCGGTACGAGGCGAAGAAGAGGTTGAGGGTGGCGACGAGGGCGGAGGAGAGGGTGCTGCCGGTGATGTTTTCTTTTTGGAGGATGCATGATAGGATGATGGCGAGGGGGGTTATGCCGATGCGGGCGACTTGGTAGGTGGGGAGGGGGGCGTAGCTGGTTAAGTGCGGGTTAGTGGTTGTTGTGTTGTGTGTGTATTGGGAGAGAGAGAGCATGGGTGGGCGACATACGCAAAGGAGAAGTTGCTTAGTAGCACCTTGACGACGAAGACTATGGCGAGCGGGAGCACCTGCTTTGCGACTTGCCAGTCAAACTCGAAGAGACCGCCTCCTGCAATGCCTCCCGAGCCATTGGACAGCCAGCGCGCAAAGGCGGATATGCCCGGTTTGCGGCTGCCCCTGAAAGCGCCTCCCTGTGGCGCAGCCGGATGCGAGGGCGGGACGGCAGCGCCGAAGCCGATGAAATGTAGCGGGTTGCTGGAGAAGCGCAAAAGGCTGGAGACAAGGATAAGGAGGATGTGGGTGATGATGAGCTGCAGGTACGACTGGGTAAGGGGGAAGGGGAATCTGTTTCTCTCTCATTAGCCACACATGTCAACAACCCACGACCTTTGCACGTGGTTTTCCTCACTTGTAGACGCCTGTCAGCATAATGAAGCGGTTCATAAGCAGCAGCCCAAAGCTGCACCCGCCAACCCAAAACACCAACAGTCCCACCCACAGCTGCCAGCCCTGCCACGTGCTGAAGAAGAAGGCGCCTGGACCGCCCTGCTGCCAGAAGCCACGAAACGCCTGGCTGCCTCTGCCCACGTCCCGGTCGACCAATGGGCGAATACTACTCGCAGTCTCATAATCGTCGTCCTCGTCCTCGCTCTGTGCGGCGCTGCGATTGCGCGGATACGGGCTATTGCTGCGACTCCCAATGTCAATCAACGGCACCGCAGCAGGCTGCAATTCCGACTGCGACTGCGAGTTCTGTGCCGAGTGGCCGCCGCCGCCCCGTCTCGTCGACGTCTCCATTTGCGCGTACAACTCTACGTCGGAGTGATCGGTGTCGTCGAGCGAGCTGGCGCTGTTGTTGCGTCGCTTCTTTCTGTCCTGGGTGGGCAGCTGTACGGCGGCGGTGTTACGCGAGAGGTTGCTGAGGAAGTCGAGGGGTTTGCGGAAGGTGTTTTGAGTTGTTCGGGTGAATGCACGTGAGGTGTTCATCATGGCCGCTGCATGGCTGGGCCAAGGGGGAGAGAGTGCGACTGCATTGCTGACGTTTGGATGCGAGTGGATGTTGAGCACAGGCACAGGCAGGTACGAGGCCGCTGGACCCTGGTCTTGGCGTAGATGGGCTAAGGGGAAGGTGGGTCCAGCCTCCTGTGTACACCACCCACCACCACTACCACCATCTACCAAGTACCGTACTTGTCCACTATAACCACAAACTTCACAAATACCCCAAGCATGAGTCTTGGTGCCGCAAATGCTGATTATGGCTACGCTCTGCTAGACATCTTCTACATTACGTACCCCGCCTAGCTCAGCCTCACAGCCCAAGTTCTTCTCATCATCCCGCCTTATATATGTCTCGCCAATATTCGCTGGTTACTAAATACTGTTCATCATGCCTCCTGTGCTGCTTTGCGAACCCTGTCAACAGTTTCTTCGAAACCATCACATTCGAAACGATCACCTTTTGCATAGTCGTAGCACATACGATCATCACTTGACTGCCGAGTCGTTTTCCCGAGCCCTGCAAATCCCTTGTGCTATATGTACACGCCTCCGCCTTGGTTTCCTGCGACATATTCGGGATTCCAATACCAGCACAGGTTCTTGGTCCCCATCAAAGACTACTTATAAGCCACTCATCATAGGAAATATCCAATTCCATTGCAGCGGGCAATGGGCAAGCCTCGAGTTTGTGTCTTGTTCAGATTCATCTCGGGCTCCGTCATGGCTTACAGCTGCAGTAGAACATGATCGAATACTCGCTGCAAAAAATACGGGTAGCGATAACTGCTTAGACTTCGTCCTCTCTCAGTTTAGAAACTGTCTAGACACGCATCTTACTTGTCGGGCTTTGAGACAGGAAAAAAGGCAGCCAGGTACATTCATGCCAACAAGGATCATTGATGTAGGGCCAGAGGGGGGCATGGTTGTTTCCCTTTCTGAAAGAAATGGCAAGGCTACGGTCGCACCGTACATCGCACTCTCCCATTGCTGGGGGAAAATTCGGCCGTTTGTACTTACACAAGTGACCCTCGGCCGCCTAAAGGCCGGTATTCCAGTTACAGACCTCCCGAAGACATTCCAAGACGCCATTCTGGTAGCCCGGAAGTTGCAAATCCAATACCTTTGGGTGGATTCACTGTAAACACTCTCTACTCGTCCCATAATGGCGACACTGCTCATACCGTTTAGGTGTATATTCCAAGACAGCCTTGAAGACTGGCAAAAAGAAGCTGCCTGTATGCGCCAGGTCTACAGCCAAGCTGTTTGCTGCATTGCAGCTACAGCCGCAGAGAATGGTGATATTGGCCTCTTCTTCGATCGTGATCCTCGGGCCCTTGTGCCTATCCAAGTTGATCTCTACTGGAAATTCAAGTCAGGTGCTTATTGGTGTAGCTGCGAGCCCGTCAACACCATTACTGCAATTGATGCAGCGCCTTTGAATTCAAGAGCCTGGGTTGCGCAAGAGAGGTATTTGAGCATGGGAATCGTTCATTTCGCACGAGAAATGGTCTATTGGGATTGTCATGAATGTTTTGCCCCCGAAACCCATCCTCAAGGCGAACGATATGATCAATATGAACTGGGTTCACATAATACTCTATCCGGCTTAGGCGACTCGCGTTCAAAAGTATTAAAATCATTGATCAACAGGGCCCGACTTTTAAAAGCTTCCGCCACTCACCAGGCAGCAAACATGGATCCCTCTTTACAGCCGTCAAACCTCTATTATACCTGGAATGATTTCATACAGTATTACTCGCATTCTAACCTGACGAAAGAAGGCGATATCCTTGTTGCGCTTAATGGCGTTGCGCAAGATGTTGCTAGCATTGTAGATGACGTCTTGGTTGCTGGACTATGGAAAGGCCAACTTCTTGCCCAAATGTACTGGCATTGCGACACAAACGCAAAACCACGCGCATGGCTTTCAAGCTGGCGGGCGCCAAGTTGGAGCTGGGCAAGTGTCAACCGGCCAGTATTGTTTTACACAGGATACGGTTCAAGTCCCATTAGCTACATGGCGGAAATCCAGTCTTTGTCAGTCGAACAAAGGTCCTCCGGCGAACTCGTCCACGCATCTGTGTCGATCAAGTGTCGTTTGATTCCTTTTGCCTGGCTCAAGGAAGGACATAGTTTGGATTTGCCGCCCTACCGAGTTTCTCCAATCTTCGATGACTGCGATTTTTGCCCGTCAACAAAAGGGGAAAGCTTAGCACGCGACCTCAGCTTGATCATCTTGCAGGGTACCGATGACGATGAATTTACATCCTATGGGATCGTGGTCGCACCCAGTAAGAGTCGAGCGGGGTCTTATGAACGGGTTGGGGCTTTTGAGAATTTCAACGCAGATCTCGCTTCCAAAATAAAACTGGTCGACGCATACATTACCACCGAGTACACTATCATCGAATTGGCATAGTACCGCATGTTTCTACTTACCTCTGAGCAAAACCACTCCGCTTGTCCGGACAGGCAAACGACAACTTTCTCAAGTTTATTAGTATCATCTGTAGCAATATCTTGGAAACAACTCCCGGACGGGGCCTAGAAATCACAAGACTGGTGGGCGGCCGGTATTAGCTCCCAAGAATCTGCCGAGCCCGGTCATTGCGCAGTTACCACCTTGTTGTTCACCTTTTCAATGCAGCGCACATCGTCAAGCGCCGCCACTTTGTCTAGGTGATCGCCCTGGATTGCGAGCCGAGTTTTGTGTGGAAAGAAGTCGATCTTCTTTAACTCTGATACCTGTACGATGGTGCTCTGAAGGGTTTTGGACTCCCCGTCTACACCTTGATGAAAGACAACATCGACCTCGTCGTAGTTCAGCGTTTCATCTAGATCCAGCGACATCTTGAGCTCCTGAGGAAAGACATCAACGTAGATAATAGGATCCATTTGACGAATGCCGTCCAGATCAACGCCTTTGTAGCCGTACAAGTATGTGTTTTTAGATACGTAGTCGAGCAGCTCAAGACCTGCTGCTGCCACTTTTTCTCTCTGGAGTAAACTGAGACGCATCCGACTTTGGACGAGTATGTAGTTTGTCGCGGAGGCATCGAAGGCTGGTTGGACTGAGTCGTCGAGTTTATAACCGTTGATGGTGATGGGGAAGCCTGGCTTGTGCTACGGGAGCGCAGTTAGCTTTAGCCGTGTTGCGTCATTATATTAACGTACCGATCTGGGAATGACCGACATAACGTAGCTTGCCGAGGACCCTGCGGCAGATCCTTCCCGCGATGCACAACTTACAAGCTGCGATGGCGGCGACTTACTTGCCTGGGTAGAAGTTGTTCGTCTGGGCCTCTCTGTTTGGCATTAGTGGGGTGTTGTCTGGTGTGCACGACGTAAACGGACGTACCAATACTACACCTAATGTCCCTCTGAGCGAAGTTGCTGATGTTTCCGTGGTTGTAGGAGTAAAGAGGAGCCTGCAGCCTGCAGGTCACCATTACTATGAACTCAGCCAATCACCCAATATAGTACAGTAGACTAAGAAACCTAGCGTAATAAGACTCTTACTCTTAACTTACCACTCTCTACTGCGTAATATATAGAAAAGTTCTTCCACGCCGCCGTAACTTGTAAGCTATATATTCCGCACTTTCCGCAAAACCAACTCTTTTCCATTAAAATAAACATCTACGCCAGCCCTCCCTACTTGCCGCGTTTATGCCTTCCTTCGTCTGACGAAGAAAGATTTAGCGTCTAGGGGGGTAGAGGGGTAAGGCTGGTGTAGTTTACGGATAGAATGAGGTGGGAATGAGTGAAAGGAGGAGTGAAAGGAGGAGGGGTGCTGGGCTAGTACGCTTAGGTTAGGTACGGGGGTTAATTGAAATTTGAGGCGAGCGTTGTTTTTCTTATGGTATGATGGTTTGAGACTCTACGGCGAATAGAAGTAGTAGTAGGTAGAGTAGGTAGGGTAGGTACTCTTTCTAGGTGTACGCGATGGCCGACTTTTGTTACAGCCTGCCCGCCTGCCCGATATAGATAATCAGTGTAATCTAACGGTTAGATAGTGGTGATAGCGGCTTCCAGGCATATCAAATATGTTTTCTTGAAATGTGACTGTGACTAGAAAACGAGATTATTTCTTTTTTCAGCAGGCTTTGCTTAGCTGTTGTTGTCGTGGGGGGGCTAGGTAGGACATGCAGCAGGCTAGGTACATATGCGTCTCCTATCAGCCTATGGTTAGCTATTGTCGCAGGAACCAGACATTCATTTAGTTTTTTTTAACAACTACTTGTCCACGAACCTACCTACCGTCACAACTTTATCCCGTCTTTGCGTATGCAATAATTCACATTGCGACGGGTATTACCAAACACACCTATCTAACCCCCCCTCACAAAAATAATAAAGGAAAAAAAGCTCCAAACCTTCTGGTAATGCGAAGATGGCGTAGCTAAAGCGATGAGGATTATTGGTAATACCTATGCTGGCCGGCCGGGCGGGTTCGCCATGTACGGAGCTGCGTCGGGGAATTTATGAGATTCTGGGCGGGCTATGGTGTGGGTCTGAGGGATTCCGGCGCCGCTTGTCGTTGACTTGCGCGGGTCTAGGTAGATCTAGATGGTACGCCAAGACCTAGATGTCTTTATAGTTATACTATACAGGAAGGGGAATTATTTTATTTTTATTTGGATGGGTAGTGATGCTGACGTATTTCGGGGACCGTATGTGAAGGAAGCTTTTGATTGAGGATGGTTTTTCGATGGCGTGAGAACGTGGGGCGCAGATGGCATGGTACAGTAGGTAGTGTGTGGCTTAGATACCTATCTTTTATCTGTAAAGGATGCGCATTTCTCAGAATACAACAACCCATCTTACCCAATCTGTGATTCAATAATACACAGTCATCATCATCATGAATATCGCACCTTTGCCGGCGTTCCTATCCTCTCCCTCTGCCTCCTCTCCGAAACCACAGTATCATCAATCTCATGCATCGTCTGCCCAAACACTACGGGCGCTACCCCACCACCACTCCTCTCTTTCCCAATCTCCCCATCCTGACTATCACACCTCTCCCTCCCGCCGCCGCCGCCCCCACTCGCACTCGCACCACTAAGCCCTCCCTCGAACTGCTGCTGCTCGCCCCAAACCACCGGATCCACGCCCTTCCACCCCAACCCCAACCGCTCCTGCACCCTCCCCACCACCTTTTCGCAAACCCCCCTATGCGCCTCTTCCAACTTGCCCTTGACAAACGGCATCAACCACCACGAACAACTCACCTCCACATCCTCTACCAGCACCCACTCCGCCTCCTCTCCCACACCAGCACCACCAGCACCAGCACCCCCATCCCCATCCCCATCCCCCATAACCCCCCACCCCGCTCCTCACAACCCTAAACTCCGCCCTCACCGTAACCCCCGCCGCCGCATCCGCCCTCGTCTTTATCCCCGTCCTCGTATCCTGAAAACTGCTCGGAAAAGTAATGTATTTCCGGCCGTAGGCGCCTATGCCCGGGCAGAAGGTGATGCACTCTGTGACGTTGTAGGTGGTGAGGGGGTACTGGTCGGGCGGGTACCAGTATGTGTCGCGGAGGGTGGCGGGCGGGGTGGAAGGGGCTTTGGTGTGGCTGGTGGTGAGGGCTTGGAGGGTGAGGGCGGTGGAGTGGTCGTGCAGGGCGGCGATGACGGAGGAGGGGGAGATGGAGGGAGGGATGGGGTGGGAGATGTGGAGGTTGTGCGTTGTGCTCATGGTAGGTGGTAGGTGGTGAGCGAGGTTGTTGAGGTGTTTATCGCGTCGCGCGTGTCGTGTCGTGTGTATGGGGGTTTGGGGAGTTTGTGGGATAGCGTTGGCGTTGGCGTTGGCGTTGGTGTGTTGGTGTCGCCAGGTGTTGCATGCAAAGCACAGTGTGACAGGCGGCGCACGTCGTACGATATCAAAAACAAATATAGTAGCGTAGAATATATGTATATCCGGCACAAGAGATTAGAAACTACGATTAACGAGAAAGAAAAGATGCCCAGCAGTCAGGTCGCGAAATCCGATATAATGATAATGTGGATGTAATGTGTTGTTGATTAGAAGATCAATCGGGGAATAAAACCACAAAAGTGCTTAGCTGACAAGTAAGCAAGTAGGCAAGCAAGCAAAAGCAGGGGGCCTACGGCGGCTGTACCGTTATGTGGGGGGCTAGCTGATGCATATTGCGTTTTGCTGACTGAGGCGCTGCTAATATCCATAGGTATGAAACATGCATCTTCAACCTTCTGTTCCAGAAAGGCGGGCGCAGCGCCAGCGGTCAGCGGGACTGTGCGCAGTAAACCTACCGATTCTTAGGGAGCGGATGCGCAACATTGTTAACATAGTGCGCGTGACGTCACATTCTACCGGAAAGCTGATATTCCGTTCTCTTTTCTCTTTCGCAACTCCTTTCTCGTTCGCAACTCGCGCACATGTCCCCATTTGTTGACATTTGTGCTTCACCGACGGGTTTGATGTCCTTGTCGTAAACTCTCTTCCGGGTTCATGCTGTTTCTTCGACTGGAGAATTCGTTACAGACGCGACCCCCGCCGACGCGACATCTTCTGGGCGCCGTCATTGCGACCGGCTATGCAAGCATACACCCAGCTTGTCAACGCTTCAGTCAGACAGAAAGAAGTTACTTTTTGTGTGTAATGGGGCCGCATCATTATCAGCACGGACCTCTGAACCCAAAAAATCCATCCCCATAGTGTTCTGGAAGTAAACTGACAGTAGCGAATGTTTTGGTGTCGAACGTGTATATTGAGCGCCTTCACCGTAGCGCCTTTGCGATTTTTCGCGTTTGCCTTCTACAAAGTATACTTGAAGCCAGCCTGACCCTCTCTCTCATCCAGAGGCTCGCCATTCGCCGCTTGCCGCTCAATAACCTTGTTCTTCTTCCAAAAATACGTGCTGGTGCAGCACAAGACGAAAATCATCCAGAACTGGAGAGCCGTCGTGATCCAAAGGCCGGTCCTGTAATGCGGTGCCTCCTTCTGCTTGAACGTCGTAGATGCGAGAATACCACCAATGGCGCCGAAGCCAATCTGCAACGCGCTGCCTACGGATCGCTTACTCTGGCCTCGAATGTTGTTGCTTTGGTATGCGAGGACAGCAGGAACGTTGCCTTGGCAGCCGGCCACACCGAGAAAAGTGCCAAAGTATCTTGCGCCGTTGTTTGTCGAGTATGCGACGATTATGAGACCGGTGATGGTGATCAGACATTGAGTGGCGATGACGGGAGCGCGCAGACGGTACTTGTCACCCAGCCATGCGAAGAAGAAGGCGACGAACATGGCGGCCAAGGAAGGCGGCGCAGAGAGGGCATTAGCTGCACCGGGAGAGTATCCCATACCGAGGAGAATGACGGGAAGGAAATACGCGAATGCATAAGCCGGCATCGCGGTACCCATGAAGAGTGTCGCGTATGCCCACAGCTTCACATCTTTCAGATGTTCGACGCACTTTGCCCAGGTCAGAGGATCCGCGATGGAATCGCCTCGATCTTCCTCAATGCGGTTCAGAACCACTTTCGCTTCGGTGGCGGTGAGAAAGCCCTTCTTTTCCGCTTTGTCGGGGAAATCCAGAATGACAAACCACGCCATAATGGCAACAGCGCATGTAAGGATTCCTTCAATGATGAAAATCCACGACCAGCCCCGTATACCGGCGGTGCCTTCCATTTGCATGAGTCCATATGCGAGTATGCTTGCAAGGCCACCGATGCCCACTGAGAACAGGTAGAAGCCGCCTAGTCTAAACATGACATAAGTGTCCCATTCTCGTATTTGAGTTGAGTAGAAGAAAGACTTACCGTTTCTGCACTTCATACCGTTTATACCAGCAGGTGATAAGATATACACAGCCCGGGAAGAATCCCGCCTCGAAACATCCAAGCAACACACGGCATATTGTAAGCGAAATCCAACTCTTGACGAAGCCCTGCCCAATCATAACGGCTCCCCAAGACAAGGCAATGAACGAAAGCCAATTGGCACTTCCAACCTTTCGCAGAACAATATTGGACGGAAGCTCGAGCAGAAAGTACGGAGGGAAAAACATGACCAAGGCAATAGTGTATCGTTCTCCAATGTGGAGCTGCAAATCCTTGTCCATTCCTGCGACTCGCGCATTGGATACCTAAGTCTCGTCAGTGAACTATAACAATGGCTCCTCCGTATGAAAAGTTTGGCATACGTTGGTACGATCGATGAGCGCAATGGAATAGAGAGCACCCAGGATAGGCAGTAGTCGCCAGTCGATTTTGCGAATCAACCTCTTTTCCTCCACCTGATCGAACTCATAGTCGGTCCCACTGCCGTATGTGGCGGGTGGACTATACGCCTGCTTCTCTTCATGACTCCCTTTGTATTCGTCGGGACTGCCCATTGTGCTTCAGCCGTGGTTGATCGATGCAGGTCACAAGTTCCGGAACGCAAGTATGGGAAGGGGGCGAAGAGGCGTCAACCGGGTGTTGATCATTCTGCGAAGATCCGTTTACTTATAATCACTCGGTGCTGACAGGGATCGTCGACGCAAGTTCTGGATTTCAGCCTGTGCTTGCCCCTCCGAATCTTTCCTCCGAGCAGATGCGCTGGTAAGACTTGGCATTCCGTGCTATTGCTTCCATAGGTAGATGTGGCCCAAGACGCTAGAACCCATCAATATCGTTAGAAATGATCTTGGGTCAGGAGTTCTGCCCTATATGAGTAACTACGCCATGAGCCGTAGTATTCCGCTAGGCAAAGCGCTGGCAGCTTCTCCCAATGGGTGTCATGCCGAGCTGCTGGCGCCTGGTCATGTGGCGTAAAGCTTGCGGAGAGTCCTGAGACGGAGTAGTAGCAATCAGAAGCACATGGCAACAGGATCAGCAATCCCCTGTGCACAACAGGACGGACTGTCCAGATTGCGGGGGTGTACTTGGCTTACGCTTACGCGTCTTAGCATTGCGGACGAGGTTCTGAGCGTGCATCCGGGATTCCGTAGGTGCTGAGATAGATTGACTTCACATGCATTATGTCGTGAATACAATTGCATGAGGAACGGGTCAAATAGTATTGTAGTCATACTGGTTTCCTGTCTGGGTCTTTAAGCGGAGGAATAGGAACATCTAGTATGCGAAGATGCTGAGAGTTTTAGTTGCCAGTAAATCCCCAGCCAAGTACCTACCTAGCTGCTACCGTATTGGCCGCGGGCCGACTATACTCTCGCCTGCATGTGTACAGTGCGATGATGCCAATCAAGCAATTGGCTGTTCCATAGTAAGCAGCATTATTTACGATGTTCTCCTGGTTCTCCTGGGGATGCGATTGGTTTTGTCAGAGCGGAGAGGCAGCAGTTGATAGTTGGTGGTTGGTGGTTGGTGTTTTCCCAGCAGGAGACGGAAGATGTGGACGGTTTTAGCGCCACTAAAGACTTGGCATGGAACGCCCGGATGTCAGGGTCCAAGGCTACAAGTTCATTGGCGCAATCTATAACACTTGCAGCTTGGTACATTGACACGTTGAGATCGAGATTCACTAGAAACCAGACTTCTGACGTCTCCAACGGCTTTCAAGCTCAATGAGAAAGCGCCAAGATATCCAGTCACGTGCCAGTCTTCTTCCCTCTTGGACCGATCCGTATACTCGCTTGCGCGGACTCCGCGAGAAGCATCACCTGTGGGTATCGCAATTACAGTATACCGAGATGGGTCACCCGGTAGAGGTCTTGCCATCAGTTCCGCTCACAAATACAACCTGAACGGCAGCAAAACTGCAGTTGTCAGCCCATGCAAGTAGTTTGTTGGGGGTATGGATCCTTACGCAGCAGTCACAGCAAAGATCTCAGCACGTTTAGCATCCGTAAACATCTTCAAGCATACACTTATCAGCACGTTGAAACCGGCAACCACCCAGAGTTTCGTATTCAGCGCTTTCAGATTGATGAGGACGAGTATCGACGCAATTGGCAGCATCGACGCGAGGATACACGTCATCCAGGATGTGACCCTCAGCACGGTCGAATCATAATATACTCGTCTTCCCAGATGCGGATCTTTCCTCTTCAGACGACCGAGGCCACATTTGAAGAGGTGTATCGCATTCTCCGAAACGAAGCGGGAAAATCCATCTTCTTTCGTGCGCTGACGGACGCCAACAAGGTCTGGTGGGTGGTCGTCGGGTTCTTCCGGTATCCCCCACGACCTTGAGTCCTCCCCTGTGAGAAAGCCTGGCTCGATGTCTTTACTAACCAGAAATCGCTGGATATCGTCAAGGTCGTAACGGTCGGGTTCTTCCAATCTCTGGAGGATGGACACCTGTATTAGTGCCTTATCTAGGCAACACTCGGTTGTTAACAAACAGCCTTGCACTGGTGTTATTCTCTTCTTACTTACTGTACTGATTCAACTTTCGGTGCATTTCTTCAATCAGCGCGAGTTGCAACTTTTGTTCGTCTGACGGTCTTTCCAACATCGTCTGGTAATCGGTGGCGAACTCTCTTCGTTTTTCGCATCTATTATGGCTGTCCGCTGTTTCCTGCTCCTGTAGGGATGTTTCTAGGATGCAAAGTTCTGCTTGGAGATAAAGTAGGTGCCGAGCATTGAGGGCGTCGAAACGACGATAGATACCGGTTTCGGGCTTTACTGCGATGCGCTCTGCCAGCATCGGATAACCACGTGGATGCTTTTTCCAGGCATGTAGGAACGGCGAAGACACTTTCTTCTTCTTCTTGCCTACCACCTGAGATACTTTTTCGAGCATTATGAGAGAGATTCTTGGATTGTCAATTCTAAAGGAAGAAACTTGATTGAATTGCGAGGTTGGTTCCCCCGCAAGGCAATGCCTGGGTCGACTTCGACTCCATAGCACGAACGAGGCGCAGTCGCTGTTACACGACATATGCCCACTCCCTATCGCAGGTCACCGTTCCCTCACACATTGTCGCACTACGGTTTAATGTTTGCTCTTGCTGCATTTCCAGACAACCTATTGCAACACCAGGCTGTAAATTTATTGCATATGGTGTAGGGTAAGATGGATATCTTCATCTTATGTAAACTGACTCTAGTACTACTTGGACAGCACACCACTGATTGAATTCACACTTTTAGGAAATACCTTCGTCAGTGACACGTACCGAATGACTCAGCACTTCCAACCCCCGGAGAACTGCGTGCTGTGTCAATTTGGGCGCTGTCACTGACAGTATCACGCATCAAGCTAGGCCGCAGTGACTGACTGACTGACGAAAGAAGTTCATCACCGTATCCATATTTCTTTCTAGCCGAAGATAACAATGTCGGTTGGCTAGAAAGTAACGCAATCTAGGGCTAGCAATGCACCCATCTCTGCGACCTACCTTCACATGGCGCATACCTCTTCACACATACCCTCTTCACACTTATCATTTAACCTATATGTCGGCCGGCACTGGACACTGGATACACATAAACTCAGGAAGAACATGTTCGAATAAACTAACTACAGGGGTCCTTTAGTAGAAGTCATTACCTTTTGGATCGCATCGCCTCTACGTTTGATACAGCGATACATCTGGTATATGAACATGACTACAACACGTGTCGCGAGGCAATCACGCACGCTGTTCACGCCAGTTCGTGAACACGATGGTAAGAAGAAAGATGAAGCATGATCGAATGTAGCAAGCACTCCCCTGCTACAATCTATATGAAGAGCAGTGAAAGATGCAGCCATGGCAGCAGTTAATCATCGTTCTGGACCATTCCACTATGGGCCACCCTCCATCCACGCAAAACACTGGCGGACGCGCAGAACCGCCCGAGCTCGGCAGTCCTGAGGCCCGAAAAAAAGCTGAAGAGAAAGCGAAGCAAGATAGAGAAAATAGGGATAAAGCGGCGCGACTCGGGGACGCTTGGGTTGATTGCCCTAGACAAGTTGAACAAGTCCAACAAGTCCAACAAGTCCTACAATTCTTACAAGTCCAACAGGTCCAGCACTTCAACCTATCCGGTTTTGATATCGAAGGTGCGAAGTGTGCTAGGTGCGATCATAACAAGTGCGATCTATGCTTGAAAGTTAGGTACTATATACCGACTAGTGCCTTGGATGTGTTCTTGAACCAACCCTTCTACGGCTTTATCCCACACCAGGCTGCTGCAAATGGACATGGTTGGGTTCACACAGAATGTTGGACTTACCATGAAAATGCCAACTCTGAGAAGACTTGTTGTGACGGAACAGTCGCCTATACCCGCATCATTTATACGCGTACGGTTACAGCATACTAGAAAAATCTCACATAGTCATTCCTGACCGAACTGGGAGGGTATTAGACGGTGGAAGGGGGGTTTGCGATGTACCTTAGTCAAATCCAAGACATTTGAAGATTCATAAATGCTACGTCTATGCACAAAAAGACAGCCAACCTGTGTGAACTCGCGACTTTATCTAACCCTTAACCTCCTGCCCTAATTTGCACTGGATAGAATCATCTAATTGGAGACCTAAAACCTACATCTACCAAGCCGTACAATAAGTCCCCACGAGGTACGTCACTACAACGCCAGCCAGTCAACATCATCACCAAGAAAGCCAACAAATACCCAATCAGTCACAGTAAGCTCGAAATCTTGCTCGAACCCCCTCCAGCCTCGTCTTTGAAATCTCTTCTCCAAAATCAAAGGCAACCAGAAAAATGTCAAGAGAGTAGGAGCATGTCATTTAACTGTCACTCGTCTACTTCGATGCGTTGAAATCCGTACAGATAATGTTGTTGCAGTATAGTACGCTCGGGATACTAGATTATAGAAGCGAGGGTAAGCTTGGTAGGTCTTACTAGGACGACATCGCACTTGCCAGAAGAATTCCTCGCCTGATTTGCAACAGTCACTTTCGCACTTCTTCTACTCCACTCTACGTCCTTCCAAAACATGTCGATACGATCGCTCACAGAAGACTTCACTAGACAGCGACGTACAAAAAAAACGCCTTTTTTTTTAACAAACTTGATTGATGTCATGTCAGTCCCAATACAATCACATACATCTCCCTCTCTCCTCTCCCCTCTCCCCTCTACACCTCACCCCACATACCCCCTCCCCTCTCATCCTTGCCCGTTACCTAAAACACAGTTAGCACAGCCCCATATGTACGTCAAATCAATACTATTATCGCTAAAACACATCCAAGTCAGCAGTGCGAGAAGATACCCAGTAGATAATCGCAGCGCCACTCGCGAGGATACGGTAGAGTCTAGCGAGCCCGGATAGGCTAATGACGTTGCAATATATGTCAGAGGATGAGCCAAGGAGTGACAGGCTGGTGTGAAAGTGTTTGACTTACTTGGCGGAGGTGTCGTTGGTAGCCTCCTCGCTGGTTTGACCAGAGGTGGTGGCGGCATCGTCACCGGAGCTGTCACCGGCACCGGCACTGCCAAACTTATCGTCGCGATGAGTCTGGTGTTCGGACGCCTGACTAGCGTTAGTCTCCTCCTCGTCTTCTTCCTCTTCCTCTTTCACCTATACAACTAGTTAGCATAATACCTACTCTGCCTCAGTGATCGCAGGGCAGAGCTCTCGTCTTGGGGCGTGGACCAGGTTTTTTTAGAAGATTGAGTACTCAAAGGAAGGAAGTGTAGATAGGGTGGGGTTAGAGGGGAGGGATAGCTCGTTTGAGGTGGCTGAAGTGATGGGGCCGGCGATAGATGGTGGGAGATCTGTAGGGGATGTGGTTGGTGCCCTGCTGTGGAGGCGGGGAGGGCTTACATACATTCTTCATATGCGCCTCTTTACGCGCAGATGCCGCATGGGCGACTTTAGTTGCTGTAATACATTGTTAACAGATTTTCTCCCTCGATGTAAAATCGTCTTCCCATATTGTCAACCCCTTCTGCTAAACATACGGTTTTTGGTTTCCTTTTTGACGCGGACGGCGTTCTTGCTTGAGGTCTTTTCGACGGGGGTGCCCTTGCCTGAGCCTATCTTGATGGTGGTGTTCTTGTTGGAGGCCATTGCGATATGTATGGGAAAGTGGTATGAGAATGGTACGTACCTGTTCTGTGGGAAACTAGATTTTTGTATGGAAAGGGACTGGGTATTGTTGCTGCCTGCGTGAGCGAGAATTCTGCTTCACTGGCGGATATTAGAGGTAAAGTCGCATTCACTGTGGTTATGGCTGGAGAAGTAATAGTGGTAGTATGAGTTGCATTTGGCTCTGCCTAAATCTTCTGGGAAGCTTGGGAAACAATAAAAAAGACAATATGAGAAGCGTTGGAGTTGCGATTGAAGGTGATTGCATGCCACGAAAAGTTTTCTGGCGGAAAAGGTAGCGAAGACAATAAGACTACCTATTGCACCACTATATTCAGAGCATCGGTAAAGTTCAAAGAACCTTAGTATCCGATGAAGTGCTATCTTGGAGATACTACCGTAGTCTCTTATTGTGCCAAAAAGCTTCCGACGGATATTAAAAAGCAATCTCAAACTCTGGCATGATCAATGCGTTACCACGTAGACAAGGAGCTTTCACTCATGGTACTCCACAAGCAGCCAAAAATAACGAGTTATTGACAACCCCAAATGTAGGAATTGGTATATCATGTCCCTGAATCCTTCGCACGCTTGTAATTCAAAAGGTCACAATATCATTCCCATCAAACAAGATTATCAGCGAACATCATCCGCCCATGTACACACCATTTTTTTCCCATTGTCGTTCCAGCAATACAGTACGAGCTGAACTACGGTGCTGAGGCTGATGTGAGTTAGGAGAGACGGTGGAGAGAGGTACGAGGATTGAATAACTTTGCGATATAGCTACAAAATGCTGATCCAGTAAATCACGCAGACAAGGTGGAGGAGCTTGACTTTGGGGAGATGCTATATATAAACACTGGGGACATTGCAAAGCTACCCCAAATCGATAAAACCTTCACCTCAACACCACCATCACAGGTAGGTATCATCTCTCTGTCTGTCTTTGGCCCTTGCAGCGCCGACTCATCATCATCATCGCATCATACACACACCTCCACCCACCGCGACGAACATCTACCGCTCTTCAGCAAAAGTATCTCAACGGTCCCATACGCCCTTCCCCAACAGTTAGCTTCCCTTCACCCACACGTGGTACATGTCTCCACCCCTACCCCAACCCAAAAACTCCACCCTCCTTACCCTTAGCTACAAAGAAAAAACATGCACGGCAAGACCTCCGCTAGGTATATCCCTGAGTCCCAACGTCAAGGGTATGCAATGGCACAGGGTCCACAAAGAAGAAAAAAGACAACTAACCCTCCACCTCCGCCCTTTTTGATTTCAACGGTAGCCCCACTTGAACCATCCATGAACCGCGTTTACCATTACCCAAGCACAAGCGATTGTCCCGCAGCCAGCACGTGTGAGTATGCGCTTTCGCTTTTCGTCACCAGCCCAGTCCAGCGGGCGAAAACTATGCAGGCACAGGCGCGACGGAAGGTGTTTTTTTGAGCGGAAACAACCATATACCGGACCCCCAACACCCAAGATACTGCACTGCATCTGATAAAGCACCGCACTTACATATGGTACGGTACGGGTAATGGGATGGGGTAATGGACTGGATCCTGGACCCTTGATGTATGTATCATCGCTTGTGCTTGTTCGGCGGATTTTTTTCCAGGGTAAGGTAATTGCAGCTACTAGTCGAGTCGCACGTGATACTTGGGTGTAAGGTAAGCTGAGAGGTGAGAGGGAAGTTTGGTACGAATACCCATTGTGGTAATTTGTATGTCGTGAATGTCCAGAGAAACGCTAGGCGAAATATTGAAAGGCTGATGGTAAGCGCGCGGGAAGAATCTAGGTGGATCGGGAACACCGGTGTGGTTGTAGGTCAGAATTGTGTCGAGCCGGGCTACAACAAGAAAGGAGGGTATATTTATAAAACATAACGTATACACACAGTAGTGGTGTTAGTAGTACTTTCTCCATCTCTCACCCCAACCCCCAAAAAAGAACCCAGCCCCAACCACCATCTAAAAAATCTGCTGATCATCATACGCCCTCACACTCTCCAGCCTCTCCCTCACCGCCCTTGGATCCTTGCACACATGTTTACTATCCCACCCATCACTCCCCCCATTATGATCCGGAAACGTCGTTTCCAAGCCCTCAAGCGCCATATCGGCGCTGCAAAGAATAGCTTGGCGCAGGTAGTCGAAGCAGTGAATCATGTGCCAGTGGTGGTTTTCTTCCATTTCGTGGCCAGAGGTCATGCTGCTGTAGACGGCGACGACGGCGTAGAGGCAGTGCAGTTGGTGCGTCATGGAGGTTGTGAAGACGGTGCCGTTGGTCCAGCTGATGGGCGTGGGGAGGTTGTCGTAGTCTTCGGGGTTGGGCATGGCTTGGAAGCCCATGCCGACTGGGAGAGGGGGCGTTAGTGGGGTTGTTTGGTGGGGGTGGGATAGGGGTGAGGGTGAACGTACTGGGCATGAGCTCGTTCCAGGCCTGTAGGACTTCTGGCTTGAAGAACTCGGACGTGTTGTAAGGGGCAAATGTCTGGTTGACTTTGAATGTTGTGAGTTGTGTGGGAACTAGAGTTTGGTCAGTTTTGTGTTGGTAGTGGTGGTGGTGGTTTTTCTTACGGTGAGGTGACCACCCTGTGATGTCGCCGCCAACGTCGCGTTGGCTGGTTAAAGGAGCTTTCTCAATTCCAAATCGTTTTGATAGGAGTCCTTGGTCTTTTGCCAATAGTCCGATGATGATGAGTTGTAGTCCAATCACGAGCACCCACTTTAACGCAGCTACCACGGGCGGACACATGACGTTCCGTCTCGTCGGCGGTGCCCTGCTCTGATAATCGCCATCGTCCCATTGCTTTCTTCCGACCAATGATTCCACCTCTGTTGATGAGTCGTCATCGTTGTGCTGTTCCTTGACGTTTGCGTAGTAGTGTTGCGGCTCCATCATGTTTTGGTTTGTGATATAACGTTGACGCCCGGTCAGTGTGTGTGTAGAAACGTTTATTATTACGAAGAAAAAAGTGAGCGCAGCTAGAGAGCCAAAGGCAGCAGCAGCTCCTGGTACAAAAGTATCCTTATGCCAAGCATCTTTCGTCCGACACGGAATAGTTGCCGCTGTCGCGTTTGGCACTTTGCCCGTTCACACGCGCCGGGGTCGTGCATGCTCGATGAAACCAGCAAACTGAATGCAGTCTTGCCGAGACTAATCCTTGTTCTCGTTAGAACGGTGGGTGAAACTGTCGATGAATCGCCAAGAGTGTGAGACATCCCGTCTCCCGCTCCAAGCGAGCATAGCGTGAAACCCAATGTGGACTTCGTTCGCGGGTGTTTGTAGGAGCCAGGTGATGTTTGCCAGGCCTACGCGCTGGTAAAACGAGGCGGCTTTTTGCGAGGTGAGACGAGCAGCGTTTGACATGCCGGTGGGCGCCGAAGAAGGAGCGTCGAGAAGTCCCGATATCAGGCTGAGACGACTTGCTGCATCATAGCAAAGGTGGTCGTATTCGAAGGACGCCTGGTGTATGGGAAGTGAGAGGCAGTGAAAAGTCGAGACTTGTGTACGAAGAGAAGCATAGTGAAGGTATGAGTCAAGTACAGGTGGGGGTTGTATGTGTCCATTACGAATATCGGCAATAGGTAGTGTGGGACCGCTGGCTGTGTGTGCATTGCGTGATTGCCAACTCGGAACCAAACGCCTAGGTATGAGTTCTAGACACCTGCTACGCTAGGTATATGACAGCTGTCGCCGTGACCTCGTAGTGAACGTTTTCGATGTGTTTGAAAGAGTTTGCGACGCCGAGATCAGGCCTTATTCCCGCCAGCAGCGCCAATGATAAACGCGCACTTGAACGCAAAACACGCTGCCTGGTTGGCTTTCCACGCCAGTGGACATGCACGAAATTACCGCCTGACTAGTGCAGTTCCTCAGATCATGCATGAACTGCATGATGCGATGGAAGGCAGGCTCGGTGTCTGAATATATAAGAGTGGTTGCGAGCGCGCATCTCAGCCGACTTCGATGGCGAAGCTGTAGGTGCTTGCAGATATTTCCGCCGGAACTTGGTAAGGCCATGGCTAAAAAGAGGCATTAACGGACGTTCTGCGCTCGTCAAATCGTAGTTGTAGAGGAAGACTAGTAAGCGCTTCAGGCAGTCTGGATGAATACTCGCAGACTCAACTGACCTTTATTCTCTTCTGATCGTCTGACATATTGGTAGCTCCTGATAACCCATTTTCCGCTGTCAGTAGCTTTGCTCCCGTCAGCTCATGGAGGAAGAATAGTGAGCGCCTCAGGTAACCAGAGCGAAAACTCGCAATTCCAATGGGCCCTCACTTCCCTCATCGCTCGGCACAAAAGTCACTCCTGACGTCGTTCCCGCTCATCGCTTGACACACAAGTCGCTCCTGATGACCCATTTCTCGCCGCCAGTGACTTCACGACCCTCGTGCAACATGCAGTCGGCGCCATGGCGGTGCAGCAGCGCAAGCCCAACCTGAGGGCCCACTGTAATTGGCTGTGGGGGTGGCTCTTTGCTCTTCTTCTTTGGCGGGTCTGGGTAGAAGACAGTCTCCCCGCCTATACACCCCGTGGTGGGGGACGTGAGGTAGAGCAGCAAGGTCCAGGTGGTCCGAGTTGGAACAGGGGGGTTTCGCGGTATCGTGACGTTGTTGGAGTCATCATCTGGTCCCGTTAGCGCAACCTGGATGATGTCGGGTAGAGTGACGAGCAAACGTACAGTGTTGATCGAAAAATTGGCCCTTGGAATAGCGGTATATGCGAATGTTGGGGTTGAGGCCCACCACCTCGCCGCCCCACAGCTCCTTCCGCTGCTCGTCGCTCAGGCCTAGTGCGCCTTCCTCTGCAGTGCCTGTAATGAGATGCTTGAGCGCAGTCTCGCTCCACAGCCTCTCTGCAAAGGCCGCATCGTCGACCTGAAAGCGGTCGTTTACTCGCACAGCCTCGCCTTTCTTCGGCTTACCCGGCGTTGTCGTCAGCGGAAGCGAAGAGAGGAATGAGACATATGTCTTGCACAATGATGCCGTCCACAAGTTGGGGATGGTGACAATCTGATTTGGAACCAGCACCGTAAGCGCAAGATCAGTCTCTGGTATAAGAGGGCTAAAGGGGGGCCAGTTAGGTGGTTGCGTGGACCCGACTGACGGCGGAGGTGCAGTAGTCACCGCCTGCGGGGACTTGTTCTTCTTTGGTGCCATACTTTGGTTTGATTATTACTTCATTTCCAAGTTTTTTTGGCGTCTCCTGGTATTTACTGCTGCGAGTGCTCTGGTGATGAAGCGCTGGGAGGAAAGGCTGCAATTCGTTCGTACCTGCCCACCCAGAGGTTCACAGCGACACTTGAACGAGCACGGTTGCCCTTAGACTTGGATCCCACCAGTCTCTGCGCCCTTCCACTCCCCCGTATCCTCCTCTTTATGATTATTTAGTCCAGTCTACTCTTGTCATTCGTACTATCGCTAGCCCTTGCGACACAATGCAATCACTAAATAATTCTTCTGAAGATGCGGAAGAAGAAGAAGAAGAAGAGGAAGAAGAAGAAGAGAATGAAACGACTCCTAGTACGTTTTTTGAGGAACAATGGACTTCTTTACTAGAAAACTCGGAGTATTTACAAGAGCTATCCCCAAGTGCCGATTGGAGTTGCAGCCAAGCCGCACGTGCAGGAAAAGGGCCGGCGCAAGCCTCTCACGGCCAGGCTGGACCGACATGCCCCGACTACCAAGACGACGACTACGACGACAAGCTCTGGTCGGTGTCACGGCACATCCATATTGAGAGCTTCAACAGGCCTTCCCGAGACTTTCGTGACTTCCCCTTGTCCTTCTCTGGTTGTAAGTATTGCGCGCCGCCAAGACACGGCTCTCCGGGCTGTGAAGAATCGCGCCGCTAACCTGGGCAGCTGCTGCCGCCATCGACCCGTGGGCTGGCCGCTTCGACCGTGACACCAACGGTTTCGCGCTTTGGACCAACGAATTGATCTGTGAATATGGCATCAGCAGGATGGCCGTAGCCTCTCCTGAAGCCCAGCAACACAATGTCAACCCCCAAAATGACCCGCCCGACGCCCTTGACCCGCCTGCCACCGAAGCCGAAAAGCGCATGCCCGACATGGAAGCCGCGACGAGCGATGCGTCGGCCATGCCTGCCATCGCCGGCGACGACAACGCGCCTGCCCATCATGACATGATGGACCAATCGCTGCCAAACGGCATGGCGCCCCTCGATGGCCCCATCAACTTTGCGCAACCGGGCCAGCAGCTCAACGGCGCCGACATGAACAACGTGCCCATGAACATGGCCCCCATGGACATGTCGCTGTTTCCGCCCATGGAACAGTTCCTGCCGCCGCCGACGACAAACGAGCGCCTCACAGCCTTTGCGCGTCTGCGCTTCGAAGACGGCTCCTACTACATGCACACTTACCAAATCACCCTCGGCCGCAACCTGCATCTTGCCCACCGCGACATGAAGCGCCTCGCCAGGGCCGACGCCCTAACCGCAAAGGGCCAGTCAACCGCGGCGGAAGAACGTGTGCACAGCAAGAAGGAGAACAGGGACAAGAAGAGAAAGCGCGTCAGGCGCGCCGCCCGCAGCGTCATTTCGGAGAGGGGTGGTATCGTCAGTGCGCCCATTGAGTCGATGCCCACAGAGTACCAGCAGCGCCGTCAAAGCAACGCCTCGCATTCCCTCAGCTCCAATTCGCACCCTACTGGCGAGTCTGGGGAAGAGAAGCCGGCCGAGCGAGCGCCCCAAGACCTGCTCATGCAGACTTTCCCCGAGGTGCCTCTGCAATTTGACGGTCACGTACCTGAAGACCCAAATGATTGTCCGATTGTACCTATCCATCCGCAACACGTTAGCAGCTCGACCGGTCGCTTGGGACCCAAGGGCATCTCGCGAGAGCACGCCAAAATCTTCTACGACTTTGAAGCCGGTCATTTCTGCATAAAGGTCCTTGGCAACAATGGTCTGCATCATGAGGGTGACTTCTATGCGCGCGGCGCAACCATCCCTTTGGAACATGGCGACCACATTTTGATCGGTGCTGTCGACATTCACTTCTTTCTTCCTGATGTTGCCCTTACCGAGCAGCAGCGGCAGCGCCAAGATTCCGGTTCGCGTCCCATGAGCTTCTCTTTCGAGAATGGAAATGGCCAACCGGAGAGCGACGAGCACATCAGTTCCGAAAGCGAGGACCAACAGAGTGTTAACCCACGCCACGTGTACTACCATCACCCTTTCAGCGATAGCGACGAAGACGAAGCGCTTGCCGATGAAGAGATTGACGATTATGAGGAGCCTGCGCCAAAACCGCGACAAAAGACAGGTCTCAAGCTCACGATTAAGAACCTGTACGTACAGCATTGCAAGCCGACGGGTTTCACTTCAGGATGCAAATGCATATTATCATAACAACAGCACGCTGACTAGATTACAGGCCACCAGTCCCAACTGCGAAAGAGACCAAGAAGGCGCACAAGCGGAAACATCTTCCCCGAGAACTTACGCCAGATCAACCTCCTCCGAAGAAGGTCAAGAGCAAAGCCAAGGACGCGGCCAAGGGCAAAGAACCGGCTCGTGTGTCCACAAAAGAACCCAAAGCACAGAAGGAGCGCAAGGAACCTAAAGAACCGAAGGAGCCAAAGGAAAAGGATGTGGTCCCATCGAAAGAGCCAAAAGAACCAAAAGAGCCAAAGGACAAGGGCAAAGCGCCTGCAAAGGCACCTGCGAAGATGGCTACCAAGGCTGAGACGCCTGTAGAAGAATCTGTAAAGGACGTGCCCGCGGTTGTGAAGGCTGAGCAGCCAAGTAGGCCTCCGCCCAATGATAGCCCACCTCTACTACGCAAGCCGCACGAAGGCGAACTTGAGGCTGGAGATATCGACGGTCTCATCACAGAAGAGTTGTGCGCCAAGCACAACCTGCCTAGGAGTCTCGTTGGTCATGTCGTCGAGAAGCGAAAGGGACCTGGTAGGCCGCCAAAAGACGGTATCATGTCGAAACGACAGCGAGGTCAGCTTGTCAAGCAAGCCAAGGAGATTGAGAAAGCCAAGGCTGCCGGTATCGACCCCGCCGACATCCCAATCCCAAGCATTAAGCCCAAGGCAGCTAAGCGGAAAGAGTCGAATGCTGGTGATGGAGAAGATGACGGTGTTGTGGAGACAACGGAGCAAGGTGACGGTACAATGGCAGGTCTCCAAAAACAAGCCAAGCCTATCAGACCGCCACGAACGCCTTCGCCCGAGATGCACATTAGTGATTATACCGAAGAACAGCTGCAGCGTCCTACGGCAAATTACGTCGTTCTCATCCACGAAGCAATCTCCTCCTCTCCCACTGGCTCGATGAACCTTCAGTCAATCTACACCTATATCGAGCGAAAATACCCGTGGTATAAGTTCAAGACGACAACTAGTGGTTGGCAGTCTAGTGTACGACACAACCTCGGCCAACACCATGCTTTCATCAAGGATATGAAGGAAGGCAAGGGATATTTGTGGCGTATCAATCCCGAGGTCTCAATCGAGAAAGAGCGTAGAAAGCGGCAAGCTAGTCCCCCACTCAATCACGCCCCGCGACCGCCTTACTACCCGCCTCAAAATGGATACCAACCATATCCCCAGGCCGGATATCCTTATCATCCGGGTATGACGCATGCAATGCCACAGGCTCCTCCGAGACTTCCCCCAAGTCTTGCGCAACCTCGTCTGCCACCCAGCATGGCTCGTAGCGAAGGAAATGCAGCTACTCCGAGCGCACCGCAGAATGCACCCCATCCATCACCATATGCGTCCCCTTGGGGCGGGGGCAATGCAAGCGGTAGTCCGCCGACACCCAATCCACCACGGCCTTATCCGCAACCCAACTCGCAACACGCATCTGCTAGTTCTACGGCTGGACCCAGTGGTCAATACGGTGTTTTGTTCCCCACGGCTGCTCCGCAACAATCGCCATATAGTGGACCCTCGGCCCCAAGCCCATATGGGGGACCATATGCTACTGCCGGCGCGAGTCCGTATGGCCCACCCCGCCCTTATCCGACACAATCTCCTTCGGGCCAGCAGTTGAATGCACCCTCATCGCAAGCGCAATCTTCAGCATCACCCCACGGTCCGCCCCTGCAGCATCAGGCTTCTGTCGCCCAGGCGCCTCCATATCAATCTCATGGGCAACAGGCTTCCCAGCCTCAAGCAGCTTCACAGCAGCCGCCGAATGCAGGTTCTTCAAACGATGCGGCAACTCCACATCCCTCAGGGCGATATCCCATTGGCGTCCATCCTGATCTCACCCGACAGCTCGAGGCGTTTCGTAAGGTGTACCTAGAGAAGAGATCGGGGCCCGATGAGCAAAGGAAAATAGACAGCGCAATCAGAGCCTGTGTAGACAGAACTGTGCCCGAAGCGACGTTGACAGAGCATGAGCTGATGCTGCTTGATTCCATGTGCGGCGTACCGAGCATCAACAAATTCGTTAACAGAAGGCCTGCCCCCAAGAATGAGTCTGCATCAGCCACTACACTAGCGACTGCGGAGGACACTGCAGCGGCGATGGCTGCGGACGCTGCGGCAAACACTCTTACTCAGGAGTACCAGGCGCCGAAAGATGCTGTATCTTCAGCGAGCGCAAAATCATCGGCACCGGTACGGGATAATAGCGAGCCACACAAGTTCATGCCTAATATGACTGGTCAATCACCGGTAGCACTGTCAAATACAACGCCAGCCCATGCTATGGCTCCGTCGCACAGGCCAAGTGTAGAGCCGATAACGCCAGTGCCTGGTTCACCTGCAATCCAGAGCGGCACTCCTCTGCGGCGACCGCTGACCGAGTTGAACGCAGACAGCACGTCTGGGGCAGAAGAAAGTGCAAAGCCAGAAAAGAGCGAAGAACCACCGCAGCGGGAGTAGATTTCTTGCTTGCAATGTGCATAGAAAAAAGATGAGGAAAAGGTTTCTTAGTCTCGCAGATTTTTTACTTCCCACGCGTTGGTTTTCCATCACTTGCTAGATTATCTTGGCGCAGTCTTTTCTCGACTCACCGGGTGTGGTTGATACATTCATCGCATTGGGCTTTCCGGCGTTCTAAGCAGGCGTATACCTGCCCGTTTTTGATAGATACCCATCACAGCGCAGCTCGATTGGGGGCAAGGACGGCGGTGTTGATTGTTTTTTTTTTCACAAAAGTGGCATATCTGCGTACGCTTTGTTGCGTAGAATACGGGATACATGGGTTTATGGTTACATGATTTCTTTACATGCATGATATGGCGGCTTCTTCCACTCTACGTATCCAGTACGAGATCAATGCATATGTGCTTTCGACGTGCAAGAATTGATGCTTGCGAGATTCTGGTGAATATTTGTGTCAGATACAGTGAAACACTAGACACGGCGGCTCCCAAGCTCATGCAGCCTCATTGCGGTTCTCCACAGCCTTCTCGTACGCGGCCAAGTCAAGATTACCAGCGTCCCAGATGACAACGGCCTGCACAAATACGCCCTGCTCCGGCCTACGCTCGACATAGCCGATGACATTGAGCCATGTGCCAACATCCACCTCGTGCCGCTTGGCTTGCCCGAGCACATGTTCAATGTTGACATTTGCAATGAGCGGCCGACTTTTGACAGGATAGTCGTGCTTGAGGCGCAGAGTCGCCGTCTTCACAATGTACTCATCGACGCTAAGCTTGTAGTCAGTTTAGGCCGCTCCGGCAAAACCACCATAGAAGGTGATGCGATGTATGTACCAGCCCAGGAAGCGAACTTTTGTTCCTTGCGCACACGTGGGGAGGTCGCTCAAGAGCACGAGCTTGGATGCGACAGGTCCAGACGACATTTGCGTGGGTTTTGAAGGCGGCGGCGCGCGCGCAGAAAAGGCGGTGGAAATTTTTGCCGGGGTTCCGACACGCACGTGCCCCCCATTGGCTAACTAGCGTGGACGACATCATCGCCTCGTGTGCATCGAGGCCCGATTCATGACCGACCCAGCCAGGCAACCCTTCTTTCACACCCCGTACACGCACCAACCCACGCAAGAACTAGGCACCCGTTTTCGAGCAACCTACCTATCTCGCACATTTCGCGTTTCCCATACTGTAGGTTACCGAGCCTCTTACCACACCCCCCGCAAACCCCACCATCACAACTCTCTGGAAGCAGCCCCGAGATAGCGACGGAAAGCTTGTGATAGGCCTTGCACCAACGTCTAAGAAGCTGACAAAAGACATCTAGCCCGACATCAAAAATGAGCGGCTGGGGCCTGGGCTGGTTTGGCGGCGGCCAGACGAAGAAGGAAGCACCAAAGAAGGCCATTCTTCAGCTGCGCAGCCAACTGGAGATGCTCAACAAGCGCGAGAAGCACCTGCAAAACCAAGCCGACGAGCAAGATGCCCTGGCGCGAAAACACGTTTCCACAAACAAGCAGGGTATGTATAACCTCGCTGGATTTTGTGTTGTTGGTTTGCTAACCATGATGGGTGGGCGGAACAGCCGCGAAAGCAGCGTTACGGCGAAAGAAGCAGTTTGAGCACTCGCTTGAACAGACGAGTTCGCAGATTATGACGCTAGAGCGAGAGATTTACTCCATCGAGACGGCGAATATTAACAAGGAGACGCTGGACGCTATGAAGAATGCTGGCAACGCTATGAAGCACATCCACGCTGGCCTGACCATCGACACCGTAGAAACCGTCATGTACGTTCTTCCATCCCACCCCCCATCCCTTTTCATCATACAACCAAACTAACCACGCGCGCGCCAAACAGGGAAGACCTCCGCGAACAACACGCCATTGGCGAAGAAATCAACGAAGTCATCACCTCGGGCATCGCCTCCAACGGCATCGACGAAGACGAACTCGACGAGGAGCTGGCGGAGCTGCAGCAGGAGAAGCTGGATGAGCAGATGCTTAATACGGGTAGTGTCCCGCTTCACGATGCGCCGAGCAGCCAGAAGCTGCCGCAGGCGCCTAGTACGAATCTTAAGGCGAAGCAGCGGGTGGAGGAGGAGGATGATGAGGAGGAGGAGCTGAGGAAGTTGCAGGCGGAGATGGCGATGTGAACGGGGGGATTGGTTTTTGCTCTGAGTGTACACACACAGAGGCACAGACACACGCTGAGAGTTGAGGGAGTACATGCGATGCGGCGAGTGTGAAGAGTGGGAAGTGGGTGTTCATGGCGTACACGGCGACCTTTTTTTTTCGGTGAGCAGATCTGGGGGGGCCTTTGAGCTTCGACCTATTTGGGTGTTCTCTTTATACTTAATTGCGGCATCATCTGGGGCTTCTTTTTCTTTTGGGACTTATAAGAAACGCCGATATTACGATGGTCCCCCGTACCTCTGGGGAGCTTTTCGTTGTCTAGGAAGTGTGAAATAAATGTTGCCCGATTTCACTTCTTCTTTTGGACATGGACGTGGTGTTCAAACTGGGGTATTTGGAATTTGAATAAATATCTATATTCATATGTTGTGTATATATATGTAGTAGGTAAAGCAGTAGGAACAACTAACCCCCCTAGCCCCCTACCCACATCACGCCACTACCCCACCCCACGCCCCCTTTACCCACCCCTCTGCCTCCCTCCTCCTCCTCCTCCTCCTCCTCCCCCATCCACCCTCACAAGCACCACCTCCAACGCCCTCTTATCCCAAAGAATATACGTCGCCTGCTCCCCCCAATCCCAAACATCCTCCTCATCTTTCAACCTGATATCAAATGTCCACAGCAACCTAGCCAGCACAAGGCGCATTTCCAGCATAGCCGTTTTCTGCCCGATACATTGGTGGCGGCCGAGCTGGAAGGGGTGGAAAATGGTGGGGTTGGCTGGGGGGATGGTTGTAGTGGGAGAAGGTGGGAGGAAGCGCTCTGGGAGGTAGTCGTTTGGGGAGGGGAAGTTGTAGGATTGGCGGTAGGCGGAGAATTGGTTGAATGTTACGTATGTCTATAAGAAGAGTTAGTAAACGCCTAGTTAAAACGGAGGGGAGGGGAGAGAAGGAGGAAAAGGGAAAAGGGAAAAGGGAAAGGGAAGCAGGAAAAAAACTCACACCACCAGGCACCCACCCCCCCGCCACCGTATCCCCCCCCCTTTGGCACAACCCTCGGAATCCCAATAACAACCGGCGGACACAACCTCAACCCCTCGTCAACACACGCATTCAAATACTCCAAGTCCCCCGTACTCTTCACACCTATATCCTCTTCTTTCTTAAACTTCCCCCTTATCTCTTCTGTGAGACGATGCAGTACGTCTTTATTCTGCAGCAACATCCTCACTATAGCCGTCAGCGCACTCGCCGTCGTTTCGCTCCCCGCAAAAGCCACCACTAGTAAATTGATGCCCCATTCCTTTTCCGTCCAAGCATCACCTTTTGCTTCTATATATTTCTTCGTCGGCGTCACCCAATCCTTTCTCTCTTCCTCACCGCGCTGGTATATGCGCTTGCTAGCTTGCACCTGACTCATTTTTCTATGGTCCATACTTCTCTTTAATATCCGTTTGGGTATAATATACCTCAGCAGCTTGTCGATGGGGGGGTAGGCGTTTATACTCCCAATCAGCGCGAGCCCCTTTCCAAAATCACTCGCGATGGCTACCCAAGGGTGCTCCGCACCTTTTTCAAGACAGCGCCAGCTCTCGCCGTAGGTAAGGTCGCCGGAGAGGTCGAAAAGGAGATATGTGATCCAGCGTTCTAGATCCACGACCTCCCCCCTCCCAGCCCTCACTTTCAACTCCCGCATAAAAGTATCTACATAAGCCTCTACAACAGCACTCTGCTCCCTCACCGCACGATCAGAAAACGCTTGGGCAAAACCCCGCCGGTACCGCGCGTGATCGCCCTCGTGCCAGCCGACGATACTATTCGGCTCGTCTGGCGTCATCTTCTTGAAGGAGGTGCGGTTGCGTTCAAAAGGGAGGTGGGTGGGGCCTCGGTTGCCGTAGATGTCGTGCAGGGCGGAGGCGGTGGCGTAGGAGAGCTCGTTGGGGGCGACGCGGACGACGGGGCCGTAGTGGGCGTGGAAGGTGGTGAGGCGCGTGTGGAGGATGCCGCGTTGTGTGGCGAGGACGTAGGGTATGCGGAAGCTGCGCCAGAGGATGGGGCCGGGGTAGGAGGAGAGCGGGTGGAGGTAGGCGTTGTAGAGGGCGTAGGTGGATATGGTCTTTTTTTGGGGGGGAAGGGAGGGTTAGATTGGAGTTGTTTGTTTGGGGGTGTGAGGGGGTGGGGTGTAACGGGATTCACTTACGAGGAAAGTGAGGAAGAGGAGTGATAGGATGGGGTGCTGGGTTAGGACTTGCAATGATGGCAGCAGTGAGGTGAAGCCGCTGCCGCTATTGCTGCTGGCGGCCGGCTCGCTCGCCATGCTGGCTATTCGTGGCGTTTTTCGTAGTTTTAAATCTTCTTCTCTGGATTTGTTTCTTTTACTACTATGGTCTTCTTCCGGGACCAAGTGTAGTCGTGAGAGGTGGAGTATGTAAAGGGCCCAGGGTCCAGGCTAGACTAGATCAGGTATAGCCCTGGGATTGAAGAGGTAGGCACGTAGGTAAGTGTTTGTAGTCGAACGGGGACGTTTACTTCTTCATTCCATGATATGTATGGCATCGGCCGAGGAGGGTTTGTATATTGTCTTTTGGAGGCGAGTAGGTTACTTGAATTCACATACTGAACGATGTGTCGTTGTTGTGCTTCCGTAGCTGAGAGAGCACGTGGCGCGCTACACCTCATCTTTGCTTAGCGGTACGGTAGTACAATAGTGTAGCCCGCCGGTGGTGCCGGATGCTGATGGGATGACATCAACGATTTTTACTGGCTATTGCTGGCAACACTGGTCAACTTTTGTCCTGTCAGCCAGCCAGCCGTTTGCTCTACTTTTACTTGGCGCGGAGTACCGGTACCTAGAACCTTCTTGGCGAGATTACGGTTACGATGTTTACGACTCGTACCGGTACCATGACTTTCTACTTCGTACCTCAAGTTCGTATACGCGTATTGCCGACAGTCAACGCAACGCCCCTAATGTGGCTTGCGCGAGCGACGAGGGTACATACAAGACGTGGGCCGAAACAGCGACCTTTTTCAGAGCTTTGTCTTATTGGTGAGAGCGCCTCTCAGCTTTGCGCGCGCAGAGTCAACCGCCCGATGTGGCTGACGGAGAGCTCGCGAGCGCGCAAAAGATGCAGCCGAAACAGCGACCGGGTTCGTGGCGCCTCACCTTTGCGCCTCAGCATGCGCCGACATGTAGAGTCTCACTCTAGCGCACGAAGTAGGAGTAGATTGCAGGCGGAACGATTCCAAGAAAAAAGAAACGGCTGTCGTTGCGAAAGGGGCTGTTATAATCTACACAAGACATCACCATCACATGCAGCCCAATGCAGGGAGAGGCGGAGCTGCCTGAGGTTTGAGAACGACTTCAGAACGCTGACAGGAGTCGCAATGGATATGGATGCCGCATATACGAGCCCCCAATCACACCCCAACGCCGCTTGACTTGACCTTCTGGTAGCGGTTCGGCCGACTTGATCACTTTGTCGCAGAAGTGCGCCTGCGGGAGATCGCTGAAACGGTTCGGTTCGGTTGAGCACTTCTGACACGAGCAAACGTTCATGGGTTTCGAAACAACGGGAAGAGATTTGACAGACGAGGTTCGAAAATACTTGTAACTTGGGCTTCACTGATCAACAGACCCCGTACGGAGTAAAAACTCACATGTTTGAATGAAACATATTCGGCCCACTTGGCTGATGATGTATCATGGGGGGGGGCGTCCGGCTGTCGTTCCCGCAAATGCATCACGAGCATACATATGTATCTGCCTGCCTGCCTGCTCGCTAAGCTGGGGAGCGGGCGTGATACGGGCTTAATGTGGAGAAGAGCGAGAGAAAAAAAAGAACGAGGGAAAAGAAGCCTAATATCGCTTCTTTGGTGGCCTTGCAGAAAGCTAAAAGGCCCAACACTTACCCCTCTTTTCATTGCCTATGAAAGGTGTACACCGGTGTAGGCAGGCAAACGTATTCTAGTCTCATGTACTCGTGCGTCCGCAGCGAATTTCGCAACGTCCCGCCGAACTCACGCACGTGTTTCCGGCAGGTCCAAGAGATCAATAAATGGGGACGGGCGCTTCGCTTACCCCTTCACTTATTGGCAATTAACACATTTGGAAAGAGGGCAAGTGTGGAAATTGTGCCAGAGTCAGTGCAAAGTTCTCGGATACGGTGGGCTTCAGAAGATGCGCCGCTGAGTTGTGGGTAAATGTTACAGCTCTTTCAGGCGTACTCCTACAGCCACCACAACAACAGCAGGATGAGACGCCCACGAGACCCGCGCCGCAATCCCCAACCCAAAAGTTAGGCGCTCGCAAAGTACCGGACCCAAAGGCCTTCGATTGCCGCGATCCCTTCTCTTCGTCTTCCTTACGCCCAAAGAAAAGCCCCAGTTAATTTGCCAACATTGAGGCTTGAAGCGGGGCTTTTTCAATAGTGCGTGCATGCCGCTAACGGCGATATTAACTGCCTTTGCAACTCAGATCAGGTCATATTAGCAGCCGTATCACCCATGCAAATGCAAGGCGTCTGCAAGTTGCAAGAAGCACAGACCAAAGCGGGTGATTGTCAGCAAAAAGAAGAATTCGTCTGAGCTTCCGGCCGGCCCTTTGCGATTCACCCAACCTCCCGTTCGGGCAGGCGAGGAAAAGCCAGGCAGAACCCCAACCTCCAGCCAAGCTTGTGGGGGATTCTCGCCCGGTTGTTTGGAGGGCCTGATGCTGAAACTGGGACATCCTGAGTTGGTAGGGTTTTGTTGGTCAAGGCTTGCCTGCCAGCTGTCGGTAGTTGGACAACAGATTTGACTACGCCGCATCCCAAGGCAGATTTCTGTGGACTTTGTGTTGGCAGAGAAAACCACCAACTCCCACAAGAAAACGTGGCGAGCGCGAATGGAGAGAGAGTCCCCGAACGAGAATTAGGCCAGGCGCCACGGGAGATGCGGCTCATACGACTCTTCCCAGGAAGGCCCGCAGGCGCACAATCGTATCGCACCCCTCTCCGGAACAAATCCTTGCATTCGATCCCATCCCAAAGAATTGCGCACGTATCAGCGTTCACTTGCACAGCAGGGCACCCACACAAGCTCTGGCCTTTGCCGCTCTCGGCAAAGTGTAAAAGATGCGGGAAGGGCAAAAAAGGGCCCACTTCTGAGACGCTCAAGCCCCACACCGTCCAAGTCTCACCAATTTGGCGTTGCAGCCCGCTTTCCACGGG
>KE747810.1:2569415-2633839 GCA_000465215.2 Pyrenophora seminiperda CCB06
GTGTGTGTGTGTGTGTGCAAAAGAAGAGCGAGGGATGGGATATCCAGGGTGGTCTGTGTTGACGTACACACACACACACCACACCATACCATACCAGGCGGCTGCGCATGCGGCCCCCATGTAGGTAGGTAGGTCCCTGTCTAACGGCCAGGCGCGAGGGTACAACGGGAGAAAAGGTATAAGTGTGTGATGGAAGCGCCCTGGTGTCGTGTAACGGACGGATAACCCCAGCCTCGATATCTTGGACAATTTAGTGGACGGTTTCCTCTTCCCTTCTTCCTGCCAGCTTCAGTTCTTCATTCTCTCTTTTTTTTTCTTGGCCTTGAGGGACTGCAAAGATATTGTATGTCGATATATCTTCATCGATCGGGCTGTTCTCGAAGCATTTGTCCAGTATAAACAACTCGTACAACCAACCGTTACCCACATCAATCATCCAAGATGCTCTTCACCACACTCACCACAAGTGTTCTCCTCTTCGCCGCCTCTGCCACCGCAGCAGCACTCCCACCAGGACCACCTCCCCCCCCCAGCCCCCTTGGTCCTCCTGCTCCCCCAACCCCCAGAGAACCCATCTACACCCCCGCCGGCAACCTCGAAAACCTCTCCAAACTCTTCCCCGAAAGCGACCTCACCAGCCCCTCCGACCTCGATTTGAAATACGTCGTCCTAGGCATCGGCACGCAAAACTACACATGCGCAAACGACGACGCTGAAACCGTGCCTGGTACCACTGGCGCTTATGGTAAGAAAAAGAAAAGAAACTGATTACAAGGCATGGAAGAGCACACAGCTAACATGTAATTTGTTTGCCTTTCTCTCCAGCTACCCTCTACGACATCGGCACCTCCCTCAACACCGACCGCCTCGCCGCCTGGAAACTCTCTTCCTTATCCGCCCTCGCCCTCTCGCTCGCCGAATGGGCCCCCGGCCTCGTAGACATGTCACTGCGCTCCCAAGGCTATGAGCACATCACCGGCCACCACTTCTTCGCTCCCGTAGCCGGCGTCAACACCCCCACTTTCTCCTTTGACCACCTCGCTTCCCCTTTCCCCATGACCCAAGTGGCTAAATTAGGGGCGGTTGATGCCCCGAGTAGTGCGTGTCCGGGGAGGAATGGGTTGCCGGCTGTTCCGTGGCTGTTTTTGCAGCATCAGAGTGGGCAGGGGGTGGCGGAGGGGGGGATCGATACGGTGTATAGGGTTGAGACGGCGGGGGGGAATCGGCCCGCGAGCTGTGAGGGGATGCCGGAGAGGTGGGAGGTCAAGTATGCGGCGCAGTGTAAGTGGTCTTTTTTACATCTGTTCTGATTGGTTGGTTGAGGAGAAGTGAACTGACGTTTTTTGGTGTAGATTGGGTGTATGGTCCTAAGCAGTAGGCGCTCGAGCTGACGACGACGACGACGACGACAATGGGTGTTTGGGATGTGTGTGTGTGTGTGTGGTGGCAGTGGTGCTAACGCATGAATCTCCTCTGCTCACATGCTCAACCAGGGAGGGGAGGGGGAAAGCGCGCGGTTAGGTCCTCCTCCTCTCCCATTCCTCTTCTTTCTTTCTTTCTCCACTTGGCTTTCTCTCTTCTTCAACGCATGATACCCTTCACATAGTATGGTTCCAACGGGATCATGTTGAAAATCTTTTTCGTTTTTTCCAACCTGTCTAGTTTAGTAGCCGGGGGTTTTTTTTTCATTTGGCCACTTTTGTTATTTTCTTTTCTTTACATGGATGAGGCGTTACGGACTGGGTTGCTGCGTGGGTGGGTGGATTTGTGTATTTTTGGAGATAGGAAGGGTGAAGGGCATAGTGTGTTATGTTATGTTTATGCCCCTACCCTACTTTTGGTTTAATAAAATGATGTTTCTAAACGCCTTGTGGGTTCCATATACTAGTAACCTTTACTTCCGATGGTTGGGATTCTGCTGGGGTTAGAACTTGGGTATACAAATGTAAGACCAATACTCCGTACTACGCGTAGTATCAACAGCGTCACTACCACGCGCAGTACCAGCAGCTCTACTAGCTCAACTACTAAGACATAAGCCACCAGCTCCGCTACTAACGCGCAGTACCAGCGTCACTAGTACTAGCAGCTCTACCAGCTCACCACCACGCGCGCGCCAGCACCGCCAGCACCACCACCTAAGCCCGCTAAGCCATACACCGAGAAAACTATAGTCCAAATACCTATTCAAGACTAGACCCACTAAGCTTTAAGAACCCAGAATAGCACATTACTTCAGCACGTAAAGGCTGAATACTTCCTTTAGAAGCAAACCTTAGCCGCAAAGGTTCACATAAACTTACTCATTTACCAACTCTACGTCTAACAGATAATATATCCGTACTTGGTCTTACTTAGTTATCTCTCTTCCTACGTTTCTAGTATATCGGAAAAAGGGCCTTGTCTAGCTAGGCAAAGCACACCTACGCCGCAACCTTGATATATATCTATCTCTCTCTCCTTATTTCTATTCAAGAAAGATCGCTAGGTACTTACGCCGGGTATTTATATACCTACCGCAAGCAAGCGATGCGGGAAAAACTTCCATCTTGCTGCATTACTCACGGGTCTTTTCTGCGCTACAAAAAGAATCCATCGAGATTTTCTTTTCCCCGACTTGATTCACAATCCCTAATATTACCCTTTTCTTTTCTTTTCTTTCCTTTCCGCCTAATTTCTCCACGCACCCCTTTGCTAACACACAACTAACCTTCCCAAGCCATATACGCGCCCGCCTCCTCCCTCCCACCCTTTCTCGTCACAAGCCCGTGTTCTTAATGCGCGCAACGAGCCAGCCACACGCGGCCTTGACCGAGGCTATCCCCCCCACCTGCTCAACGGACCATGGACCACGGACCACGGGTATCTCAGGTGATCACCCACAAAAACCCCTCCCCCCCCCCCCCCACCTCTACATGTTTCTAGAGACAAGCACACAAGTTAATTCGGGGCGGGCGGGTGTGCATGGTTATCGGAGCGAGCCGGCGCTGATTCGTCAAACCGTTATATTGTCGTACTACGGTTTATCCTTGTGGGTGAACCCCCTGCGGCGGGTAGAGGGCTTGGCGGCGGGTGTGTGCGGATGTAGGTGCGGATGCAGGTGCGGGTAGGGGGTGTGGGGTGGGGAGAGAGGGGGGGTATTGCGTGGTACGGTACGGTACGGTACGGTACGGGTACGTAATGTAGGTGGGCGGTTAGATGGGACCCGGGATCTTCGTTTTGGTTTTGGTACTGGTTTTGGTACTGGGTTTTTGGTAGGTGGGGTGGTTGGAATGCAGGGGATGGATGGAGGGAACTTCCGGATGAGGGGTTGGATGGGGGTTGGGCTGGGCTGGGATGGACGGTTGGGGTGGATGCATGGGGATGTTGTTGGGGATGGGGGTAATTTCTCGGGCGAATATTCCCACAGGCTGTACACCTAGGAGGGACTCATGGTGAATCTTTAAGCGGGTCGAAAAGACGTCGTGCGAGATGATCGGTAGAGTTTGTTTCTTGTTTTGTTCTTTCTGACAATCGGCCTCGGGGTCCTTCATAGCACTCTAGGTCCGTCCCACGTGCTGTGTAGTATGACTGCCGATCGCATGCTTTCTTTTCCGCGTCGCCCATTTGAAATGCAATACCCTCCCTCTGGCGCGATCTGATGGCTCAGCCAAAGATGCAGTTGCTTCTGCCAGCCCAACTCTCACTAGTTTCTTCCAGCGCCAACAACTGAAGCCCTTGGATCCCGTTCGACACTATCAACCACCACCTCAGTCGTACACCGTATACGATTTGCATCTGGCGATTCCCTGCCGAGAATACTGTCCTCGCTCCCCGCGCGCTCGTCGTTGACAGTGTAAACTTCAATCTTACAGCTCTGGGCCGATTCTGCCTGCATCCTCGTCATCTCGAAATTGTCACGGCCCGCTCTATTAGCCATGGCCGTTAGGAACGAGCGGCGGGGGCGTGATACTCTAGCGGTGCCGATGGTTTTGGGTCGCTCGATGTCGTTGAAGTGGTCGTAAGGGCTGTCGTGAGAAGTGCCCGTGGCCTTTCGTAGGAGGGGTTTGAGGGTGGGTATGGAGGCGGCAATTATGCCAACGTTTAGCTGTAGGCTGTGATAGCCTAATGTTAGGCGATGAAGCTACCGGGTAATAGTTGGCCGGGTAGATACTTACAAGCCCCAGAACTGCACGTACTGGTTACTGTCGGGGGTGTTAGTGGAAATGGTATCCATGCGTCGCGGAAACTCACTCACAAAATAGCATCATGGTCTTTTGGGATAGTAACTAGGTATGCAATCTTCACAACACCCATGGCCACAGCGCTGGGACGTTGTCAGTAATCTGAAGCACGACCATCCTCAGGTCTCTTACAGATAACCTAGACTGAGCACAACCATCAAACTGATGCGAGTGCATTGAGACATTTGCAGACTCCAGATGATGGAAACAGGTAGTGTTGCAAAGCAGATATCGGTGAAGATGTTGAAAGCTGTATGCAATTTAGCAAGTGTTCACCCAAGTTCATACAGGATCTCCTCACCAGCATTTGCAAGACCCAATTGCATTACGTATTTCAAAGAGTAGCATGTATCTGTGTATCGAAAATCCCAGTTTCCAGAAAAAACTTTGCAGCGAAAGAAGAAGGTGAGCCAGGCACCGACGGTGTAGAAAGCAACGAATCCTGTATGCAAGTTTAGTGCCAGGTTCCCCACTACGTGAAGACTTTGGGAACATCTAGAAAGGCGTAGTGAAGTGAGGGCTACCATACCGATCAATCCCCAAAGCGTTCTTGAATACCATTTACTATTGTTCAATCGAAGCAAAAAGAAGGCAATCGAGATTTTCAAACAGCCGAGTGCACCAATAGCGGAGACGATGCTTTGCCAGAAACCAAGTTTAGACAAGACTTGCATGTCCGCTTTTGAAATAGCCACGCTGTGTCGTCCGAGGCCATGATAGCCCTGGAGGATAAAGCATATCCATCCGACTAGCGCACCGAGCTACGTACTTGAGTCAATCTTTATGGGATACAAAAACGAAGAGGATACCTACAACAGCCAAAACCATCATACAATCATCTCTTCCCGGTGTCCTGAGCAGTCCTATCCGCGCATAGAGGCGAAGACCAACGCTAATGAGAGCCAAAATATTAAAGACACCAGTAATAGCGAGGATCCGAGGAAGATTACTTTCTGCCACCCAATTTGGATCCAGGCTGGGTTGAGCAGAGGATGAAGCCATGTCTACATGGAGTTACTAAAAAGCAAACGCAGTAGTCTGTTGTGGAGACGAAGAAAGGCCCGAAAATCTACGAGTCGAGCTCCGTGCGAAAGGCGATCATATATATGCCACCCTACTCAGTCAATTATCCCACACGTTTAATCTCAGGGTTGGTTCCGTGCGGTCGGTACCGAGCAGTGATTCGCAGTCGGTATCACTTCCCGGATGAAAGTGACACGGTTGTGAAGCCTCAGGGGGAGACCGCATACTCCGAAATGCTGTTACATCATCGTGACTGGATACAAAATGCCCAACTCAAGTAATCAAGCGCTACATATCTGCACAATTCTCTATAGAACGGATATATTACTTTAGAAAGCCAGTACATTTTAGCGATGGAAAAGGGTTCAGGAGTGAAGCCAAGGTGCATTATGCAAAGGTCGTGCCGGTTTAGAAAATGTCCAAGGTTCCCTTCGCCAATTCCCATAACCGGCTTGTTATCAAAAGACCCGCGGAGTCGGCTATGCGTGGGAACATGCGTGGGATTTTTACAATGGTGTTTTGATTGGCTGTTCACCTATAGGGAGCGTTCTATAGACTGCGGGTAAAGAGGACGTTTTGGGAACGGCTCGATACGACTTGGCGTACATTATGGCTGTCACGCTATGCCGGAATCCTCTATATACTAGATCGAGTTCGTGATCCGAAGCAACCTCGGCAGTGATTCCAGGTTCAAATACTTTGGTTGGATAAGCTGCTTCGCTATCACACAGATTCGCAATCACGTATCTACATCTCTTTGCCCGTACTCAAGACTACCCCCGCACGCCCATCGCTCTCAGATTTGTCTCATCAGCAAGAGATGGGAATGTGAAAAATCGCACACCCAGAAAATGGGGGTTGTAGGATTCAAGCCTCAAGCCGCTAGTACCGGTAGAGGTTAGCGGGGGCCGTTCCCAGACGGCACGCGGCCCCCAAAGCCGAGCCGCCGTCACCGTCCAACTGGTGATCATAGCAGCTGTGGCGAACACTTCTCAACACCCAGCGTGTCTGCAGGACCAAGCCACTATAGAAGCACAACGGCCAGACCGATCCTTCTCAATCAAATACTCCACTAGCATGGGATTCGGACATCAGCGATTTCATGTGGACACCGGACTCGCCTCTTCTTGCGACTTCTCGGTTCGAATATGCGCCTCTTGTAAGGTATACTTGGCCAAGTAAGGTATTTCCTGTTATATCCGGATGCATTATTCGTGCGATTGGTGTCAGCCGAGCGAATTACGCCCTTCTCCTGTGCAAAATCCTGCACATGAAGAAACAAAAAAGGGGAAGCAGCGAAGCTCGAGCAAGATCATACTGTAGGAGAGATATCGCCTATGATACCTTCAATATAGGAAAACCCTTTTCAATTCTGGCTCTTACCATATTTTCTATGAGATTAAAATCGATTTGTGATTTGCTTGCACGTAATTAGGTATACTGGAAGCTACTCCCTATCTCTAGCGTTCGGTCGACGACAAGATTATCAACTACTTGCGAGACAACTCTTCTAGAAGAAGAATATAAACTAGGACTAGCTAGCATGACTAGCACCCCTCAACTAAAGCGCATGCAAACTATTCGGGATGGATCATGCCCACCACCTCGGCTGCAATCGTCCGACCCATGTCGCTGCCGGCAGATGGAGATTCAATACGCATGTGCGGCACAGCAATCGACCATATTAAATGTATTAAGCCCACATCATTCTGGACACTTCCCGTCGCTCAGTCACTAGCGTACCCGGTCCTCAAGTCGCTGCTTCGTCGCCTTCCAACCCGACGACCAAGATGCGTTTCACTGGCCTTCCCACGGCCATCCTCGCCCTTGCCAGCATCGCCCAGTCTGCCGTAATCGAAAAGAGGGACCTACTATCCGACCTACAAAGCCAAGCCATAGAAAAATTGAAAGCAGCAGAGTTGATCGGCACGCTCGAAAAACGAAAAAGTAGCTGCACCATTGCCAACGCTTCCATCCGTCGGGACTGGTAAGGCCACATCCATCCATATGCACGTGACGCCGAGATACTTCAGCTCACACCCACCAGGGCGTTTATGAGTGCCAAGGAGCGAAAAGCATACATCAGTGCCGTGCAATGCCTCATCGCTTCATCCTCAAAATCCGACCCAGCCCTCGTCCCTGGTGCTAAGACGCGCTACGACGATTTTGTTGCACAGCACATCAATCAAACCACCACCATCCATGGGACCGGCAACTTTCTCACCTGGCACCGGTACTTTGTCTACGGGTATGAAAAGGCGCTGAAAGAAGAGTGTGGGTACAAAGGTAGCCAGCCTTACTGGAACTGGTTCACTCACCAGGATGACCTGACTAAGCACCCCGTCTTCGATGGCTCGGAAACGAGTATGGGTGGTGACGGCGTGTATGTAAAACACAACGGAAGTGCGGGCGGGAGAGGTACTATACAGTTGCCCTCGGGTGCAGGAGGCGGATGTATCAAAGACGGACCTTTCAAGGGGTAAAGTTTCCCCCACTCACCTGTATACTCCCGTCAGCAAGTTTTCTTTCTAACACATGCTCACCCAACAGCCTCCAAATCAATCTCGGTCCCATCTCCCCCGCCATGGCTGGCGAAATCCCCCTCCCCGCCTCCTCCCCTCTTGCTCACAATCCCCGCTGTGCAAAACGCGACCTGACCAGCTTCGCCGCCTCCACCTGGCTCACCTATGCCAACCTCTACAACATTACTCTCGGCGCCGCCTCGACCTCCATCGAGCTCTTCCAAAACGAGCTTCAAGGACGTTTTCCCGATGGCTTCCTCGGATTACACGGCGCGGGCCATTTTAGCATAGGAGGGGACGGCGGAGACGTGTTTAGTAGCCCGAATGATCCGGTGTTCTTCTTGCACCATGCAATGCTGGATAGGGTGTGGTGGATATGGCAGGCGCTGCATGAGGAGTTGGCAGCGACGGTGGCGGGGACGGTGACGATATTCAACCAGCCGCCGAGTAGGGACGCCAGGGTTGATGACGGGATTCAGATGAACTTTTTGGATCTGAAGACGGTGCAGTTGAGGGATGTGATGAGTACGCTGGGTGGGTTAGGTGGGGGGCCATTGTGCTATATTTATTTGTGAGGTGGCGTTGAGTAGATGGGAGCAAAATGTATAGATTTTGCAGAGGTGCTAGCTCGACCTAGATTCCAGTATACTTGGAAGTCCACCAGACGGACCCATATAGAGAACATTTATTCACGTTTATTATTCAGAAAACATAGTACGAGCTCTCTACTGTTGATTTTCGCGACAAATGGCACAACCTAGCTGCCTTCAACCCGGACGATTAACTATGTACACTGGCTGAGGACCATTGCTCAACGCTTGCCCCACAAAGACCACTTGAACTGCCGTGAAGCTGTTTTTAAATTTAGCACGAACATACCTCCATACCCGAAGGTGGATCATGAACTTACGCCGCGGTAACAGAGAATATCTCCGTCCTTTTCGCATCAGTAAACACCAGCAAACACACCGTCAGCAACGCATTCAGCGCCGCAATAACAGCCAGCCTCTGATCCAGCTTCTCCAACGTCACCAGTATAATAATCGACACTACCGGCAACATCGACGCAATCACACTCGTTATCCACAGCGTAATCATAAACACTCTATCCTCGCGTACCGTCAAGGCCCCATACGTTGGGTTGGGTTTCTGCCAGGACGACTTGAAAGCTAGTTTCGTGAAGAGCGGTACCGCCCATGACGAGAGCTTTCGGGAAAAGTTGTCAGTACTCTCGCGCGCTCGGAGGACGATGAGCTCGGGACTATGGTCGTTTGACTGGCCTGGGCTGCCCCATGTATCCATGTCTGCGCCTTCGAGGGAGTGCCCGTGATTCATCATTTCACTCTCGAGGAAGGCTTTCATGTTCTGCAGATCGTATGCATCAGGTACGCCCATTTGAAGGATCGTGTGCTGCTGTATCAGTGCATGATCTGTTCAGAAACGTCAGAAAGCGTATTTGCCCCAGTTATTTTGCATTCCGATTACTCACTGTACTGATGCAACGTTTCGCGCAGTTTTAGCACGAGTTCTTTTTGTTGTACATCCCCGTCTCTTTGCACCGACGCAGTCTGCAGCCAGAAATGCGACAAGGCGTAGTTCTTCTTCTTCCCTTTTTCGCTCTGGCTGTCCTGCAGTTCCAACTTTTTGAGCTTGTTCTCCGTACGTGTGAGGTCGCTTTGGAGGTAGAGGAGGTTGCGAGCGTTGAGCGCGCCGAAGCGTCGGAACATGGCTGTCTCGGGTATCAAGCCCATGCGGCCGGCTATCTTTGGGTATCCTAGTATAAGATCATCGAGTGGGTGGGGAACAGAAGGTACGGGATCTGCGTCTGCGACGGGTGTAGAGGGCTTTGGAATGGGCTTTTCTGAAGATACCGGTACGTTGCTGGGCACCGTTGTAATGGCATCGATGGCGTCTACGGATGTCGCGTTGTTCGCCATGAGGCGCGCAGGTCTGTAGGTGTATGCCTCCAACTATATGATAATACTAACGAAGGAATTTTGCGGACGTCTGAATAGCTGCTAGGATATACGTGTCTTGACGGCAGCATTCAATGCAGGACTTACACAAGTAAACAGCAGCTGGTCGCACAACCCCATCATTGCCGCAATAGGTCAAGAGATTACAATGTATCAATTTGCGTGACTGATAGGCTCCGTGTTCTAGTAAAGAGGTAGTACTCCTGCAACCGGCCGTGCCGCTAATCACTAGCCATCGAATCGCACGACCTAGCATACGTAGCATGCGTAACACCATTCAAGTAGAAGCAACACCGATCACTCCTTGTTTCTGCTTGCGATAAAGTGAATATGGCCAAAGAACCATTTGGCTACTTCAAGTATGGTTTCTCGATCAAGTTTCCTTTCCTGGTTAGTAAATTAGGTCCGGTAAGTCTGTAAATAACGTGCTTAATACAGGAGCGAAGGAACATACTTGATGATTGAATGACTTTGTGGCGTATCGGAATGTGATAATTCTTATGTGTGTGGTTCGTACAAATTGCCATGACATATCTTGGCAGGAGATTAGAAGGCAGCCACTGTCTAACTCAAATCCAGTGTTGTAATGCAGCTTTATAGCAAAGCTCTATCAACAGCTAGACGACCGACCCCAATTACCTGGCATTCCGTACAAGCACAACCAGCGTGAGCAGCCCTACTTGTCGATCTGCCAGATATGCCCAAATACACAGCCAAAACCAGAGAGAGACCTGTCTCGTTCTTCGCTACCTCACTGTATCTCACTGAATCTCGCCGCATTACCCAGATATATTCAATCCGACCGTTTTCTCAGCAAAAACCTTGGGTAAATCATCACAGACAAGTCGCGAGTAGTGTCAACAACAAGAAGTTGTTGTCTCTGCACGCTGCATTCACATTGAGAACGAATAGTGCATAGGGGCATCCTGCACCCGCCCTTACTCGCGAATTGCGATCGAGGGCGAGATACTTTGGTTATGCATTTAGCATCATGGTACCTACCCCACGCAGGGAGCTGGACACCGCACTACGAGCCACTGGCGAAGAGAGTAGACGACTGGTGGCAGGTCCAAAACAACCACTCTGATGCGAGATAGATCCCTTATACAGCTGTGGAAAAGTGAAGGGGTGCCGTTGCCAAAGTTCTACCTTTCGACACATAGCCTCCTCCCAAGTCGGAGGCTAATGAACGACAGTTATCTTCGCCGTTGGCATTTGGTGTCTTCGCGTGGTGGGTGGTATAGAACGCCAATTTGGCAGGCACTATCCTATCTATCCGCTTGTGAAGACCAGCGTATGTACGAGACCATGAAATCCATTATTTTTCCCAGCAGCCAGGCGTTTCTTCCGTGTACGAACAATATTGGCACTGTTTCTGGGTAATGTAGCCTGGAGATGCGCACTGCAAGTCTCCCTTCCTTTGGTGCGTGGGCATCTTGCATTTGCACTAAGGTTTCTACCCAAGACTATGGACTCGGCTGTTAAGCGCAAGGAGAGCTTCATACAGGGCGAGGCAAGGGAAAAGGTTCAACGCGACCCATTGCACAAGAGCTCTAAGACTGATATCACAATCAGCGAGCTGAGATTCTTGATATGCGCGTGAAGTTGGAATAATCTAGTAAAGAATGGTTGGAAGACGACAATATGATAGATAACCTGATGGGTGAAAGACGAGCTTCTTCCTGTTTCTGTGCGTTGGCTTTGACACAGGGACGTACAACTGTAAAATGGGGTTGGGGTACTTCTTTTTCATGGGAGTGAAGTGCACGAGTTTCTGACTTTAAGCTTAGAGATTACTCTGCATGAATTCTCTAAAGGATGCTTGTGAGCAAGGTAAGCTGCTAATAATCGATGATATATATAAGACTAAGAAACTTTTATCTGGATGCAATTTTTGGAAGAGATGATTGCTTCCGAAGGAAGCATTTTATGATTGTCTCATACTTGCATGTTGGAATGGGCGGATAACTACACAAGATTTTGGAAGTTCTGGGATATCATATCCCGAAAGGCATTGAAGTGTGGCTGATGGTAAATTGGCACTCCTTTGCGATCTCCAGCGGTAGCCATACTAAGGCATGTCCACAGAATGTCGAATCAAGCCAGACAGCTCTACCTATCGACATCCCAAACAGTAGGCGCAGAAGCGCTAACGAATCAGAAGTACAGAAGTCGCCGTGGACTGGAGCTTGGGAGCTGCGCAACGTGGGCGAATTCATGCCTGAGAGGTGGCTTCGTAAGAGTGAAGATGGCACTTATGAGTTCGACCCACAAGCAGGTCCAAATCTTTCTTTTGAGGTATATATTATACTCGCAAGGACTATTGAATTTCACGTTCTATCCCTTCATCCAATCTCTCCATTGCCTTCGCACTCGCCCTCGTCTTCCTCCAAACTTCCTTGCTGTCCAATATACCTAATGGAAGACTTGCAAGCGCTCAATCTTCGGCTCTCCTTGTGCGAGACTCACTTTACTAGTTGTAACCCATGCGACGAAATCTTCTTCCTGTATCGACCCGTTGAACCTCTCAGACTAATGCGCAGTGTAAGTAAGTGGGGGAAAGAAAAGACAAGTGGAAAGGGGGCCGAAGGTCTTACTCTTGAACTGCCACGCAGCATGAGATTCAGGCCAGGGCTCTGAATCGCATAAGCTTCGAAGATGGTGTGGTTCTGCGTTAGAAACGTGGTGTTGTATGCGCTGGCTATGGCGGTTGAGATCTCTGTGGTAGGTAGGGGTTAGCGTCGACGGTGGTAGAGTGAGATCGGGCGTCGACGTCTTTCATGAGCCGATTCGCGTCAAAGACATGGTAGCATTGGGAGTTTTGACTCGAGCCAAACTCACCTGTGTGGCCTTCAAAAGTCATTCCATTCTCCACGAAAGAACCATTGGGCGTGAACGTGGCCGCAACAGCGAGGCTTCCCTTGGGATCGTTAACAGCTCTGTATAGCGCTTTGATGTTCTCCTTGATCCCAGGGGCGACATTAATGCCTGTTGGCCAAGATGCAGCGTCTGCACCATCGGCAGCGATAGATGGGGTTAACAAGGCTAGCACCGTGATGGCCGCAGCTCGGAAAGTTTTGGAGATCATGATTTGCACGGAAAGTCTTGTTTGTAGAAAGATATCGGGGTCACCGTCTCCATTTTATACCATCTTTCGGTATATGAAGACCAAGGTTTGCACCCGCTTCATCACTAGGAAAGTAAGACGGAAAAGAGGACATTGTACCTTGGGCGGAGTGATGAGGCTCGAGTGTAGGTATCTCGGCTGTCGGGAGCCAAGTCGGGCCTTTTGTTGACACGTTAGGTACCTAGCTACTGCTTCTCGGCTTTCGCCATAGAAATTACTTGAAGCAGTATCGCGTTTACCTAACCGAATACGACGTAGGCTACTTCGTATGTATGTATGTACTGCCTCTCGGCTTTGCGAGTCCTATGTACACAGGACGTATTTCGGGCCTGATACGGGCTTACGCTACGCGCAGAAAATGTACCCCGTAACATCCCCACATCTACGGATGTACCTACTACAAAGACTAACGTACCCTCCGTACCCCATGTCAACGCCCCCTACATATCGCTTCCCCTGGTAGCTCTAGCCGCACAGATGGGATAACAACGGCACTACATATACAGAGATAAGAGGACAACAGGGGTTGTAACTATTCGTGCGGTATTATAAAGCTAACGTAAGCTATCACCAAATTCTCAGGACGCCGAACCAATTCAGGATGCCGAACAGATTCAGTACGCCGAACCAATTCAGGATGCCGAACAGATTCAGTACGCCGAACAAATTCAGGACGCCGAACAAATGCTTCAGAATAATGACAACGCTCAGTCGTACATTATACTCAGGATACTCAACGAACTCATTTTATAAATAATATTGAGTATTGGTGGATATAGGTGGGGGCGAAGGTAGTAGTAGTGTACGTTACCTAGCTTTCTGATGCCCACCTATTAAGGAACTTACCGAGATCACGTAACTTCATTTGGTCTCGGTAAGTACCCTTCACCCCTGTATAGTATCTGTGCGGCTGGAGCTAACAGGGGAAGCGACAGGGGGGTTTACATGTTGTACCAGTAGCAGAGCCTCACGGATCAAGTGTTCATTGAATTATTCCGTTTGTTGAGCCGCTGGATGCTTACTCGGAGCATCTTAGTCGTGCGTCGGCATGGGGTACGGGGGTACGTCAGTTTTTTTGGTAGGCAGTTCCGTAATCTATATTCAATCTAACTCTGCTACTAGTACTGTCTGCTTCACCATATCTAGCATGGCTCCGGGAGTTACCAATAACATCAAGACACAAGGCTAGTTTGCCTTTGAATGCAAACCACGCACATCCCGGACCCCCATATGCCCTCGCTGCGGCCGCTTCCTATCCCGCACAAACCAGAGCTGCGTCCCCTGACCGAGCTCGAACCCCACCTTGCGATCTTCCGCCATCTTGTGTAACGTAGCTAGCACGCTAGGCTGGATGACGAGCTCAGACACGTCGGGGGGAAGACTCCCGTACATTTCGCGCACGAGGTCCGGAAGGGAAAGGCTGCCTTTGTTGCCAACGCGAGCCTTGTTGCTTTCCAGGGTCATCCTGATCTGACGTTCACGGGCCTCTTTCTGACGAACGCATTCCTCCATCTTGCGCGGAAGGTCAGCAATGACGTGTCCGTGACCTGGGTAGCCGATGCCACACTGCAAAGCTGCCATGTCGGCTAGACTCTGCGTGAAGAGCCCCAGATCCTCGAATACGCTTTGGCCCTGGCCTAGGACGTTGTCTCCTGTGAACAGGGCGTTCTCTTCCTTGAAAAAGAAGCACATGTGATCGTGAGCATGGCCGGGTGTGAAGACGGCCTGTACCGTGGCGCCGTCGACGGCGAAGACTTGGCCATGTTTGATCGGATGCTGGAAGCGGTCCGGACCGTGTTTGTAGATACGACCAGCGTAGTCGGGCCTTTGAGCGATGAGGTCGGGAACGCCCCCAGTGTGGTCGCTGTGCCAGTGTGTGAGGAGAACGTGGGAAATCTCCACGCCCAAATCATTCAAGACACTGATGAGGCTGTCAATCCACTGCTTGAAACCTTGGCCAGTGTCGATGAGTAGGCGGTGCTTTCCTGTGCCCACGAGGTACGTGTTCGTTCCTTGGAGACGCATCAGACCAGCATTACCGCCCATGATCCGGATCACGCGCGGTGTCAACTGCTCGATGTTGGGCAGAGCCTGGAGACGACCCTGTTGAGCCTCAAGGTAATCTCCCCACACGCCTTCGTTGAGCTTGGCGAGTGCAGAGGGCATTTTGAAATGCAGTGTTGAAAAGATGAATTTGGTCCGAAGTTGAAGAAGTGTGAGGATGAAAGAGTACTACGCGGCTCAACCCGTTTTTGAACTGTTCTCAACCGTTTTTTCCCCGGTCGATCTGAACGGACCGAAAGTATAGTGATCATCGTTTCTGTGACCATACATTGGCGTAAGTACTCCCCGTATTTCTCCGGCTGAAGGCGAGGGGATAGGAGTCATGTCGGTGAGGAAGTACCTAGATACCCTTAGACTGTACTACTTCCGCTGGGTACTTCCGTAACCAATCATCCTCCCATGTGCGGAGGACCCTATTACGAATCCATTGGGGATCGTTTACCTAAGGGAACTACCTGCTATACTCGGGGCTATGACTAAGCTGGGTTACGATCTATAACTACATGACTAGGTATCATCAGTTAGAATTGCGATTCAAGCAACATCACAACACTCTTTGTACACTTGGAATCCTTCTTCGTAGCGAACATACTTTGAGTCCGAATGGCTGACCCAGGCGTGTCCGCTCTGACTCCAAATCAACGACAGCCAGCAACGACATCAAATTCCTCTCAGCGGCCTGTTCGACTTCGCCTCGCTTGCGATGCGTGTGCTAAAACAAAAGTCAGATGCGACAAAGGCCGTCCAGCTTGCGAACGCTGTGTAAACAACAAATTGGTCTGCGTCTATAGTGTCTCTCGCCGAAATGGCTCGGAGCCATGGTACAAATGCCTCCAGAGAAAACAGTCTTTAGAGTCAAGCAACCAATTGCAAGCAAGTAGTCAGGCATGTCATGGCAATTGTTTCTCGCCAAGCAATTCCTTCTCATACTTTGTTGGACTGCCAACACCGGGAAGCAACGCCGTACCACTTCCACCCAGCTCCAGCGGTGGTTGCGACGATCTCGACGGCTTCCTATTCGGAGACCCCAAAGATTCCATGGAGCTACTCGGCAGTTATGAGGATCAAAACAGCAACCATCAGTTCAACTCTTTCTGGTCGCCATTAGGCGAGACACCAACTGTTGCCTTAACCGCTTTACCTGACGCTGGCGCTCCCTGCAATCACGACTGCGAAGCACGGGCAACCGAGATCATACACTCGCTCCACTATCACCCCGAGCATTTTACCGACCTGTCTCCGGCGTTTACAATACCTAATGAGGCTGGCGCAGCTCGTGACGTGGCCATGCCAAGTATAGACAAGATTATCCTGCTCAACCGAAAGGCACTGGTCAACCTCCCCGAACTACTCGAGTGCACTTGCGCACGATACCCACATTTGGCCCTCCTCCACGTTGCCATTCTTTGCAAAGTGCTATTCTTGTATCGCGTCGTTATATGTGCACATGACACGCGGAGCTCCGCACCAGGATCTGAGAATCGATCGACCCCCAGCTCCGGTAGTGGTAGTAGCAATAGCAGCAGCATGAATCAGATGCCGCCAGTTAAGATCCAGATCGGAGAACTTCAATTGGACACCGATGACCGAGCCATACTACAGAGCGCTATTCTGCTACGAGAGCTGCGCAAGATGGAAAATACGATAGGACAGCTGACAGTGTTGGATACGAACTGGGCTGATAAGGAGGCGGACACGACGAGGGAGTTGAGCGCGACGTATTGGTACGGGCTTTCTATGCCGAAAATTCGCGAAGAGCTCGACACGTTGATCAAGATGGCTATCAATAATCACGACCAAATGTTTGACAAGATTCCTTAATCCCTCAATTTCCCTCATTCATTACGCGTCCGCAGTGGTGCATATCATCAGTTGGTTTCTAGATACAAGAACTGCATTAGAACTGCATGAGAGGATGCATGGGCCCAACCCTTTTCTACAGCAAAGCACTTTTCAGTATGTACACCTATGTCATGGTGTCAAACACCTCTTTGATGGACTCTTCCATTGGACGGAAGCCAGCCTTTCCGGCCCATTGTAGCAACGCTTCCGCACGGAGTCGGTCCACGATGTTCTCCATTTGCTCTCCATCTTCTTTGTGCGAATCTGGGGTTTGGTTAGAATCTGATTGTAAGCATAGATAACCGATCGGAACATACCGGGAAACTGGTGGTTCGGGTACATCTTCTTTAGACGTGCAATCCAATCCGTCCAATTCTTCCGGTGAGCACACCCAAAGATACGCTCGCCCTGGTATTCTGGGTGAAGAAGAGCACCAAGGTGCAGTAGACTTGTGTCTTCGGCATCAATCATCCACTGTGGGCCCAGAAACTTCCAGGACTCACCGCCGCTCCATAACGCCTCGAGAGCAAACGACATAGGCCCGACGTTTGGCTTGGCATGTGGCATTGAAGCGCCCGTAACGAAGTCTGGTAAAACGGCATTCGCAACGAAGTTTGGTTTCTTTTCCTTGACAAACTTCCACATGGCCTTTTCACATTCGACCTTGGCTGCCCCGTACGTGCATAGCGAACGGTCTGGAGCATCAGGCGGGAGTGCCCAAGCCTTGGCAACAAAGTCATTGTTCCATGTATCTTGAGTGACTTGGTACACCTCGCCCATCCGGTACTGACAGGCGGTGATGTAAGAGGAAGTCAAGACGAATCGCTTCAATCCCGGCTCTTTGGCAGCAGCCTCAAGAGCACGCATTGTTAGCGCTATCGAGCCCTTGACCACGACCTCAGGATCTGGCACGAAGCTGTTATCGACAGCAAAGTGCACGAAGCCAGCGCATCCTATTCTTGGCTTAGCTATCTTTTGTATTTCTTAGGCAGGGGAGTGGATCAACCTACCTTTGACAGCTGCATCGAAAGCCCCGTCGGCCGTTAGATCGGGGACCTGGACCATCTCGAAGCGACCATCCTGGCCATACTTTTTACCAAAAAAGGCCTTCACATGCTCGCAACGCTCGAGATCCCTCACAACGCCGCGGACCCTGTAACCCTGCTGAATCAAGGTGTTTGAGAAGCGGCAGCCCAGGTACCCATTCGCGCCTGTGACGAGGATGAGCGAGCCGGCCGGAATAACCGCGGCAGGTTCAAACCGTTGAGATGACATGGTTCACAAAAGTGTGTAGTATCGAAATCCGTCAGAAGGGTAGCTTATGCAAAGAGAAAGGCCGTAAATAATTTATAATGTACCCAAGTTACATGCCCCTTGTACGTACTTGCGTCCAATTGTATAGCAAAGTAAGACAACGCATAGTGACCTTGCAGACTCTGATCTGGTACCTGGTAGCCTATAGGAGTTGCTGGACAATCCCGCAAGAGCTAATGCTTAGCATCGGCGAGAGATGCGTTCGGTATTGCGTCAGGAATTCTCGGTCCGGCTAAGGAGTGCCCGCTGCAAGGAGCAAGTATTACGCATTCGGCCCGTCTTGCAGGAAAACTACAGCACGTAGCGAAGTTGAGGCTACATATGTACACCGGGTTATGCTTGGCCCGCAGAGCCCCCTCCCGCCCCCAGTTAGCCTCGGAATCCGCGTTAAAGCTGAAATCCGACATATGCTTGGGAAAACAAAGAGTTAGGTACCTAGGTACCCCGTACCCTGTGCATTGCCTCTTATCCCGATACCCTCTTCTCCCCCGCCCCTTGCCAGAGAGACTGAACTTCCACTAATTATCTTACTTGCCACCTGGAGAGAAATGGAGAAAGACACCGAGACCGTGCTGATTGTAGGTGCCACTGGCAATATAGGCATCGCCGCTATCATGGGCGCCCTAGGCTCGGACCGCAACGTCCTCGCCGTTGTCCGCGACCAGCACTCGGCTAGAAAGGTGTTTGAGCACGTTCCCACGGGCCATGATCGCATTACAATCGTCGAGGCGGACGCCGTCTCGGATCAAGGGGTCCAGGGTGTTGTTGACAAGGTGCGGGCGGGGTCCCTACCTGCTTTTCAGCACGTGTTTGCTTCTGGTATGTGAGAGGTTATTTGTACAGCGGACCAAAGGTAGCAAGGTGTTGATGTGATGCAGTGGGTGGCCAGTATGTCCAGCAGGATATTGTCGATACGACGACCGAGGAGCTGCAACGCTTCATGAAGATCAACTTTGAATCGAACTTTTGTAAGCTTTTTCGAGACTCTGCTGTGTCACTTTCGTGTAGACTCGCGTTCTGATCACCTGATTATAGATGCCTATCGTGCTACAATTCCTTACCTCATGGAGCAGAAAGATCGTCAATGCACTTGGACAACTTGCACCGGCTCACAGGGAGATATCGGAGACCTTGCTCTTCCGGCAATGTCCCAAGGCGCAATGTTCTCCATGTGTTACTCTGCGTGTAAGGCGCTGGCTAGCACGAACGTTCGCTTCAATGAGATTTACCTTGGTCGCAGGGTCCAGGTCGATTCGGTGGCGGAGCAAGCTGGCTCAACCAAGTCGTCGACTTTTGGCCGCGTTTACACGAATATTCTAAGTAGAGCGGAGGTGAAGAGCTGCCGTATTCGCGTTGTGAACGAGGCGAATGTGGATGAGCTTAGATTGGAGCGGAAAGCGGGATGATGCGATGGGGCAATCTGGGAAATGTTTGGGTCACATAGAAATACGTTGGCTATGTCAGAGGCTTTTGATCACTTTCTACTGCGAGGCTATGCAAAGGTCGTGATAAAATGTATCACAATTTGAAGCGCAGTAACCGGGCGATTACACACTGTTGTATTGGTTCACTTGTATACGACATCGCGCGCATTCCCCGATCTGCTCATTCTTGTATAACGTCGCGGTGTAGTATACTCTTGTTTCAAACGTGCACGTACGTGAGACGGCAAAGAATCACTAATGACAGCCAAAGCAAATGAGGTTGCATATGGAAGCGATGATGCAGTTGAGGGTAGTGCTAATTTTACTGTGCATTCGACGACTAACTCCACCATTGACCTGAGGAATTTTTGGATTTCTCGATTTCCCGTGGTACAAAAGACTAGTTTTCTTCCCAGCGCGCCCTAGCCCAAGTCAAAAGAAGAGTAGAGGCATTTTCATCATCAATTTCGTCATCAAAAGCTCATCAAAAACCGTCCATCAACATGTTTCTACATCGATTGACACAAAAGTCGTGAACATTACATCTTCTGCGCTTGTTTTCCGTCCCCTAGAACAATCTCCAGACGCTGCTCATTACGCGGGACAAAACGCACTTTGAACGGCTTTGCATGTCGCAAAGGATAGGGCTCAAAGGCATCATCAGACACGTTAATGGTAGCCTTGCCCTTCTCACCGTTGAGAGGTGGCTGTATGTCGAATGCCCATAGCACATTAGCCAGCATCAAAGCGAGATTGCTTTCTGCCAGCCGTGTTCCCGGGCATACCCTTCTTCCAGCACCAAATGTGAAGTGATCGCGCGCCTGCGGGTCCGACATTGCCGCGTAATCGCCAGCAAACTTTGTATGGTTGATGTAGCGCTCTGGCCGGAAAGCCATCGGATCGGGGTACTTGTTGGGTTCGAAATGCAAGGCCACAGTGTTGCAGACGACGGCAGTACCTTTGGGGATGACCATGTCCTTGTAAACCACATCGGAATCTGTAAAATGGCGAATGGCCCACGGCGGCATAGGACAGATTCGCAGTACCTCCTTGATGCAGGCCCATACATACGGTAGTTGTGGTATGTCGGCCATGGTGGGCTTGCGGGAATCTCCAACGACTCGATTGATCTCAGTTGCAGCGATTTCTTGGACTTCGGGGAAAGCAGCGAGATAGAGGATGAGGTTGTGGAATGTAGCGGTCGATGTGGCGGAACCGGCGTCTACGAGTCCACCAGCAATCCAGGCTAGGTCTTCTTCCTTGAGACCCTGCTGTTTAAAATCAGATTCGATCATCTGCTTAGCGTAACATGGTGGCGCTGATGAGCTGGTGAATTGCTCCTTAAGACGTTTCCACATCCGCATCTTCACCCAGAGAATCCATTCCGAGTCCTTCACTGCTTGTTTGTATGAAGGCTGCACCCAAGTCGGCAGATTTGCAAGTGGAGGGATGACGTCTTCGATGTAGTATCCTGGCTGCTGGATTTTGGAGAGAAGCTTTGCGCTTTGTTCGGTATATTGGAGGTCTTCGTCGTTGACGCTTCCCGTCGACCGTCCATAAACGGCGCGCATTAATGTCGAGAACAACATGCGGTGGACGTCTTTGTAGAATGCGCAATCATCGGTGTTGTTAGTAGCAAGGTCATTCAGGAGTCGCGCAATCTCAACAGTCTGGTATGGGATGAAGCTGTTGACCGCTTTGGCGGTTAGGATCTGGTGGCACAACTGTCGATAGGCTCGCCACTTCGGACCGTATGACATGGACGGCATACGCATCCCGCCAACTACCACATCCGACATGGGCATCGGCAGCTTCGATGAGGTAGAGACAGACTGCAAGCATTATATTAGTACTTTGAAGTCTTCGTAAAAAAAAAGAAGGATAAGACAGACCTGTTTGTCGAAGACTATCTTAACAGCCTCTGGCGAATTCAAAACAACCCAATGATGCCAGCCAACTTGAACGCGATAAATGTCTCCATACTGGCCAGCCCAATTGCGGAACTTGGTTAGTGCGTCTGGTGGTAGCGAAATACCCAATCCCACGAAGTAATTCAGACTGGGGCCAGGGATCTTGCGAAGGCGTCTATCGGTTCGTAGCAGTGGAAAACATAGTATGAATAAGGCCAGAAAGCCAACCGTGGATGCAGCAATTGTCACCCAGGACAGCTGGAGAGCTTGCGATGCCAACATAGCTATCGATAAGATTGAAGGCCCAGACTGAGATGAATAGTCAGCTGCAAAAGATTCAGAGAACAGCACTTACAGCTGTCACAATTTATGCTCTACGGTACTCGCACATAGAGTTGCAGCTTTCGCACCGAGACTGGATATTGTTTCCCGCTCTTGCTTTGGGACTCGCGATCGCGTTCGGCGGTCCCGTCGGGATTCGCAATTTGCTTTCGGCGAACTGAGCGGCGAACCGCGATTCCGCATCATGGTAATGCTTTACCTAGGGTATGAACTCTGGAGATGGCTTTTCTGACCCCCCGCAAAAAGGTGGACATCTTATCTGAGGTCATTGCTCTTCCTGTGCTTTTGGCATCCTGCACAAACAACAGCTGTACACAATGACAGTCATCAAAGAAACCGATTCAAAGCAATTGATCCAAGAGGCAAGCAGTTTTATAACGCAGAATCTGATTCGCCAACAGCAACATTACTGCCTCCAGTTCCTCTGCCACTTTCGCATCCTCGATCTCATTGCATTGCCGCCACAATGCACCTCGTATGCAGATGTGGCGGCTAAAGCGAATGTGCCGGTCATGAGATTGAAGGCCATTGCAAGAATGGCCATGACAGCCGGATTCCTCTGCGAGACAGTCGATGGTCATCTATCGCATACCCCACTCTCTGGAATCTTCGTTCAGAACGAACATCTGCGCATCCAGTTGTACCACATGGTTGAGCAGACAATCCCCTTGATGGCTGCGTTCACCCGAGCGACAGAGATGTGGCGTGAGACCCAGGTACCGAATCAGACGGCGTACAATATCTCTGCGAAAACAGATCTACCCTTCTTCGAGCACCTCAAGTCAGATCCGGAAATCAGCAACGAGTTCGATTCCTATATGAAAAGCCAGGCAGTTGTGAACTCGGGTGCCAAAGTAGAGCATCTATTGCGTTCTTTTGATTGGGCATCTTTGCGACAAGGAGCTACGGTCGTCGATGTGAGTGTTCCCACCCACTGAGTAAGAACGAAACTTGATTGCTGACGCTTTTGAACAGGTTGGTGGAGGCAGCGGTGCAACGGCGGCTACACTGGCTACGGCCCATCCCAAGCTCCGTGTCGTCATTCAAGACTTGCCAGCTCCTATTAGTAACGCCCGTGCTTTTGTTGAAACACTCCCAAAAGACGTTTCAGGGCGGATAGAGCTCCAGGAACACGACATGTTCAAGGAGCAACCGATTAAGAATGCAGACGTATACCTTTTGAGAACGATTATCCACGATTGGCCGGATGAGGAAGCGGTATCCATTCTGCGCCGTGTCGTTGCCGCAATGGGACCACAGAGTCACCTTGCCATCATGGACATGGTACTCCCGATTCCAGGAACCGAATCTCCAGAATCTGAGGCTGCATTGAGGCAGAAGGATTTGGCCATGATACAGACATTCAACGCCAAGGAGCGCGAGATGGAGCAGTGGCTTGAGCTCATCAGAGCTGTGGACCCTCGAATACATGTGCGGGAAGTTCGACGACCAGAAGGTGCACAGCACTCGGTTCTTGATGTGACATTTCGGGAAAATGTACCTACTAGCTAGAAACTCACTTCGTAACGACCTATTGGTGAATGCAAGAAATTTGAGGTTTTGATTTGAGAAAGACATGCGATGTGAGGGGCTGGAAACCAGAGAGGATGAGGAAGCGCGGGGGCTGGCTAGGGATCGCCGCGCTTAACCCATCTGAGTTAGCTAAAACGTAATCGTCCAGAAATAGTTTAGTTTAGTTTAGTTTAATGTAGAAACCTACACTCGCCAGCCTACTCTACTCCTCGGCTAGAAAGCATCAATGAAACATCAGGTACTCCGTACCCTTCATAACAATACAACGTCTCGTTGCAAATCGTGATTTATTGCACTGTCTCGCTGGAACTATTTCCACTCTTTGTCGCCATCTCCGCTACCTTCTTCCAACCACCTATTGGCTGATGAAATTGCGAAAACCGCTGGAGGCAGCGTTTCACCGCTCCTTGTCCCCTTCCATACGCTACATCATAGAAATTGCGGATGATGTCAGTGACATTGGTATCGGACAAACCCGCCTTCCTTTCGGCTATGATGGCAGTGAGCTCCACTGCGTCAAGCATAGCATGATTACCACCCTCGCCGCCAAAGATTGGCATAGCATGAACAGCATCACCGATGAACACGACGCCCGATTCTGCGGCCTTGTCCAGCTCTTTTCTCTGCACTTGAAGTGCCCAGATGCGCCAATTGTAGACCTTGCTTTTCTTGATGTCATCGGCATTGATGAGTGTCGAGAAAGGTGGGACGAGGTCTTTGCTCCGGATCTCCTTCAAAAGGTGTTGAGGCGCCTTCAATATCTCACCGCGATCTGGCATCCACAATGGGTCGCTTTCACTAACTCGACTGCGCGAGTATGTCCAATCCAGATCGATCAGTCCTTCTTTGGTGGCGTTCGCAACCGTCACGAAGGTGTTGAAATCATCGCCAACCCCTGCGCCGATCGTGGACTCGCCGATGTGAGCGCTCCAGAGTTCGTGCCATTCTGCCACTGTCATTCGCCTTTTTCCGTGGAAAAGAATCACTGGTGGCGTTTGAACATGAACTTGTGGGAGTAAAGACTGGCGAACTAGAGACGGGATTAATCGTGTACAGGACCGACGTGAGAGATATGTGTACTTACCACCGGAATGCACTCCGTCTGCAGCTATCAATATAGAGCCCTCAACCTCCTCGTTATTCTCGAAGATGGCCTTGACATTGCCTGGTCCCCCTTGAACCGCTTTCAGTTTGTAACCATATCGTATATCCACTCCCTCGCCCAACCAGTCTCTTAGAACGCTCCTGTTGGCCCGGAACAGAGAGACTTTGTTCCCTTTCTGAGACTGCTCGGGGTTGAAAAGAATTTCGCCCGTCCCGTTGTTGCGGAACGTCAAGTCTACCAAGCCGGTACCTCCGAGTTCTCTATCAACAGCCACGCCCTTTTGGAAATCGCTGACTGAAACACCGGCTATTCCATCGAGTAGGGGCTCGAAAGCCCAATCACGGACGGTAATGGCGTAGCCCTGGCTCTTGTCGGGAGTAGACTGCTCGAAAACGACGCATGGCATTCCACGCTGCTGAAGAAGACGCGCAGCAGAGAGACCGGATATGCCGGCTCCAATAATAAGAATTGGTCTCTCAATCATCATGTGCTATACAAGCTTCAGGTATTCTCGTGGGATGATGGTGGAGTCAATGCAACCTGAGATGCGATTGTTTGTGTGCGACGAAAGATTCAAGAAGAGTCACAATAGTATCTGTCACAGCGACCTTTCTCACGGACTACCGATCAGTCGTCTAACTCTTGCCCGAGAAACATCTAGAGTACACTAGAGGTCAACTTTGCCGAATTGCTTTGAACGGCGTAGAGGGGAATAAACGGGCCGAGCTCAATGAAGCTCGGAATGACTACCGCGAACGCCGAGCGCATTACCATCTCCGTCGCGCCGGGCTTCGCATTAGCCACTCATTCGATGTCGAGACACTCCAGAGCGGATCTAGTGGGACGGGCATTGGAGCTTCGGCGAGCGCAAATGGCGGAGTCATGCCGTCATCGAAATAGAGAGACGAGATTGGCTACGGATGTGTGCATGTTGTACCTTACTGTCATCTAACAGATATCTTTGATCGAGGCTCAGAAACTCTGGGAACAGCACAAAATATACTTGCTACACTATGTCGCCATCCAAGATAAGTGATCGAGCTAATCTCAAGCCTATCAAGATCTACGGCCATGTTGCTGTAAGTAACCTCATCGTCTAACAACCTCCATCTGAAATGAACGAAAAAGTCTCACAAACGTAGGGACCGCATCCATGGAAAGTCGTAATTCTTCTCAAGGAGCTTGGAATGGCTTACGACATTGAGTTCCTCAGCGCAGACGAAATGAAGGTCCCACCGTACATCGACATCTGCCCAAACGGCAGAGTTCCAACAATAGTCGACCCGAACACAGGCATCACGTTGTGGGAGGTAAATAAGAAATCAGCTAAACAAGAAAAACATGGGGAATAGGCTGACCACTGAATACACACACAGTCCGGAACCATAATCGAATACATCGAGGACCTCTACGACCACGATGCCCAGCTCAAATACACCACCTTTCCCGAAAAGTACCACCAAAAGACCTGGAAAGACTACCAAATCGCAGGCCATGAGCTTTTCCTCGGCCAAAAGGCATACTTCACAATGGTCAGCTCCTCTCCAGCCAGCCGTTCGTTCGGTCGTTCTTAACCCCTAAGCTAATAAATGACACTAGTTTCACACCGACCAAGACCTATCCTCTGTCCACGAGCACTACGGCAATATGACGCGCTGGGTCCTCGGAGTGATAGAGAGACAGTTGACCAAGACGGGAAAGCCATACCTGGTGGGAGACAAGTGCACCTACGCAGACCTCATGTATATACCCTTTCACTTAGTCTTGGCCGACAAGCTGATGCTCAACATCAACGAGAATTTCGAGCAGGAGTGGAAGGAGACGTTTCCTCGCTGCTATGAATGGAATGCTCGCTTGATGCAGCGCGATAGCCTCAAGGAGGCTTTGGTGGAGAAGTATCATGCTATGGATAATGCGGGGTGGCCTCGGTAGTTCAATAGTGGAATGAATGCGGAACGTTCTGTGTGTCGATTTCCCGCGGCTTGGAACCAAATGACGAATGACTTTGACTGTGATGCGTAGTTGGGGAGTGTGGAGAGTCGAGAAAAAGACTTTGTAGTAATGTCCGTCGCTTGGATACTTCCTACCAAAAGTGATGAAGGCACCACGACCCCTCAAGGCCTCTCACGACCTTGCTTCGAAGCGGGAACAAAGGCAGTTCCGAGCCGGATGCTCTCCACATGCAAATCAATGAATCGTCCATGGTATCACATGACTTTGGGAGGCGGAAACTGACCACACATGTAGTCGCGCAAAGACCAAGCAAACAGCAGAAAATGTGCAAAAACACGGTGATTCGGCAATGGATTGGTTGAGGAGTGAGAAAAAAGATTGCGTTAAGAAACCTTGAATACATGATAATTGCTATAAACCCTCAAGAAACCCCAACGCCTTTACATAAAGCAATACCGCATCCTTAGTACCAAATTAATCTGTTCATCGATTCTCTTCCAGCCACTCCTTGAAAACACCAACAGTCTCACACTCAATGAATAGCGAGCTCTTGATCTCCATCTTGAGAATGTTCTTGAACTTCTCCACCAAGACCAGCGACATGAGAGAGTCGACACCAATCTGCATGAAGGTCGTGTCATCTTTCAATTCCGACGCGTCGACACCCGTCTCGTTGACGATCAAATCGATCGCGCCTGCGATGAGAGGATTCTCCTCAATGGCTGGCTCCGCCTTCTCTGCTGGTACTGAGACAGGAGCCGGCGGAGGCGGGTTGGATGGAGCAGGGGAAGGCGTCACGACCGTGTGCACTTGTTGACTTGCTGCAGGAGCGGGTTGAGTGACCGCCGGGATTGTCGTCTTGGCTATCGGCGCAGTAACAGCTGGAGCGATCGTCTTCACCTTGTTGCTGGCGCTAGCATGAGCTGTGTCATGGCCCTCGCTAGGCGAGAAGAACCGGTCCATCAAGATCCGGTTGATCTGGCGGAACTTCATCTGACCCATCATACCGATGATGGTATCACCCTGGAGAATATACACGTCTCCGGTCCAGAACTTCGGATCTTCTTCGCTCTGCACCATTTGCACATAGCTGCGATAGCTCGCACCTGCCTGCGGTGCGCGAGCAAGCCGGAATGTCTCCCATCCAGGAGTGACGTAAAAAAAGTCAGCCGTGTTGGAAGCATCAGAACCATTCAGGATGAAGCCTCCCAGGTGGCAGAGACTATCAATCCAATGTGGTGGAGTGTGCCACAAACCAAGCTCTTCAGGATGTAGAGTGACGTCTGCAAAAGCTTCGTAGTCTTTCAGAACAACCGAGCGCATGCCACGGTAGTGGTCAGCATAAGTGACAACATTCTTAAAAAGTGTGTATGCCATGTTTCGGTTGATTTTACTTGCGACTCCTTCTGTGGCGGAACGGTCCAAGGCCTGAATGCGCTGTCCGACCAGATGCTCGAGGCGCTTCCAGTTCTTACTCCAGGTAGCCGCATCTTCAAACTGGACCTTGCAAGAGCCATAGTGTTCAGCGTCCCGAATGCCGTCCTTGGACACGTTGTACAAGAAGATGGCCACACTCCTGGCATGTATGTCGAGAGTTGCCTCAAGTTGGATCAATTGTGGGCCATCCTTGCGGGACCTAGCAACCTGTGCGTGGAGGATCTCCATATCGTGCAGGTTCATATGGAAATCCTTTTCCTTCGGGTAGCCGAGGCCATGGAGGTATCGACCAACTGTAAAGGCCATGTCGGCCCAGATAGAAGATGATGCAACACCGTGATTGTTCATCCGATGGCCCTCCACAGCTTCGAGGAATGCGGGATCAAGCAGATCCGACAGAGTCACGAGGCTAACAGTTGACTCTCCCACCGCCTCAGAAACGATGCCGTGGATTGTAGAGGTCTTCAACTTGGATCCCATGCCACTGATACCTGACAAAGTCTCGTTTTGCTTTGCCTTCTCAAGGTTCTCCTTTATATGCGCTTTATCAAGAGTCCAAGTTCCGAGGTAGGGGATCCAATAGTTTTTGTCGTTCCAGCTGTACTTAGGCAAGTGCAACACTTGGTGACCGTGCTCGTACTCGCGGAAGTATTCGTTCCATACGAGCGACACTCCAGCGCGATGCAAAGTAATCAGCGACGAGACAAGCGTGGAGAAGTTGTCCTCATCGCGTTTGAGTGATGCGACGACAGTGGTCGGTTTCAGTAAGTTGCGAACCATGCCTCCAGCAATCATGTGGGGGCCAATGTCAATCCAGACAGTATCCGCGTCAGCAATACCGAGTTCTTGAGCAGCATCTAAGGCGCCCACCACGTCGACTTGCTCTCTAGTTGCGCGACGCAGATACTCCTGGTTGAGCGTCTTACCGTCGAAGATACATTCGGCGAGGAGAGGGGAGATGACTGGAATCTGCGGAGCTTTGAAGGTGATGTTCTCCGCTAGTTGAGCAAATGGCTCCAGGATTGGATCCATTTGAGCAGAATGGAAAGCGTATGGCACCTTGAGCGCTGTAGATTTAATGCCTGCAGTTGCTAGGATATTTGCGAGGTCTTGAATCTGGGTTGTCGCTCCACTGATGACAAGGTCGCTTTCGCCGTTGATACAGGCGAGCTCGTAGTCCTGTTCACGGCCTGCCAGTAGCTCCTCTAGTCGATCGATGCTGCATCTAATGGCCAACATAGTGTGAGTGCCAACTTGACAATGCTTAGCCATAAGCTTTGCCCGTGCAGCCGTGAGATAAAGAGCATCAAGCTCAGAGATTACACCAGCTACTGCGAGTGCAGCAAACTCTCCCAAGCTGTGGCCCATAACTATAGACGGCTTGATTCCAAGTGTAGCCCAGTAATGAACAAGAGCAAGCTCAACGAGAACGATAGCCAATTGTGATAACACGGGGTCGACCGTATCACTGTCGCCGGCAGAGCCATCAATGATGGGTATAACTGAGTCAAAACCTAGATTGAATGACTGTGCCAAACGATTAAGGCGCTGAACATCTTCACGGAAGCTGGAACAGTGTGCGTAGAGCTGTGAACCCATTCCAACATAGAATGCTCCTTGACCCGTGAAAGCGAAAGCGATGGTCGGTGCCTTCAACGGTACTGTTGAGACCCATTGCTGTTGTTGCATCTTTTCAATCTCCGCAGACAGAAATTTCTTCGCTTGGGCCATATCCTTAACAGACGTAGCTAGACGGAATGGGTGATGCATACGTCGTGCAGTGAGAGTGTAGGAAAGATCACCTAACTGAGCATCCTCGTGGTCGTTGAGATACTGCAACAAGGCTTCAGTGTTCATCTTCAGTGAGTTCTTGCTACGAGCGGAAATGGAGATCGGGAAACTAGCTCGAGGATCCGTGATAACGGCTGACCGCAGAGGGGCGTCACTCAACAGGATTGTCGTGTTTCCTCCGTGCGCGCCAAAGCTGTTCACAATGGCAAGGCGGGATCCAGTCTTCGGCCTTGGCCACTCGGAGTATTCCCAGTTTAGGCCAATGTTGCGCTCCTCCAAGTCTTGTGGAAGCGTGGGGTTTAGCTTCTTGACGCCAATCTGGGGCGGGATGGCAGACTTCTGGTACATGAGCAACACTTTGATAAACGAAGCGATACCAGCAGCCGCCTCTCCATGCCCAATGTTGGACTTGACAGCACCCAGCCTCAGTCGATCCTTCTTCTTACGTCGCGGAGCTACAGGAGCAAAGACGTCTGAGACCGACTTAGCTTCTTCGCGATCTCCTGCCTGGGTGCCCGTTCCGTGAAGCTCAACGTAGCTCACATCTAGTGGCGAGTACCCTGCCTGAGACATCACCCTCTCGTAATTCTTAGACTGCGTTGGGGCATGTGGGTGGGTTATTGAGATCGCATCAGCTGAGTGGTTGGTGTTGGCCGCCAAGATTGTCGCGAGAATCTTATCGTTGTCGGCCAAGGCGTCATCAAGACGTTTGATGATTACGCTACCAACGCCATCGGCGCGACAGTAGCCATCAGCGGCCTCGTCCCAAACTTTGCATTGTCCCGTAAGAGACAGGAAGTGACCCTTCCCGAGCTGACAGAAATTGTCTGGGTCAGTGATGACATTTAAACCTCCCGCAATGGCAGTGTCTACGTCTCCAGACCATAAAGCTGAGCATGCTGCATTTACAGCGGCAGCGCCACTGGAACCTAAGCAAGTTAGTTAGCATAGGAACGATCAATGCTTAAGGGAGACAAACAGGCAGTGTCCATATTGAAGCTAGGTCCACTAAACTTGAAGAAGTAGTTGATTCGTCCATTCGCGAAGCCTCGCTCGCCACTAGGGACAGCGTACGTCCCAATGTTTTGGCTGGCATTGAGTTCACGCCAATCATCGCTCGCTTGGCCATAGTAAGTTCCGATCCTAGGGGAAGAAGTGGAGCGCGTCCGGTTAGGAGAGTATCCAGACATCTCGAGGGCTTCGTAGGCAGTGACGAGAGCAAGGCGATGCATAGGGTCCATCTGTTCTGCCTGTAAAGAATGTCAGCTCCAAGTTGCTTGATGTGTTATGTGGTCATCTTACCTCCTTGGGCGAGATGTTGAAGAATCCAGCGTCGAACAAGCCCGGACTCTCGATATGGTTCATGTACGGTGTCTGTGTGGTATTCTCGATTTGACCAGTCGGGTCAAAGTGGGTGTTCAAGTCGAACCGATCAGGAGGAATCGTCGTGTGTACATCGCGCTTGTCGACCATGAGTTTCCAAAAGAGCTCTAGGTCGTTGGCTCCACCGGGAAGGCGACAGGACATGCCGACAACGGCCAGCTTGGATCTCTTGGGCGAAATCGGGGTCTCAGCTTCGCTCTCTTTGCGTTTCGTCCACTCAATGAGATCTCGATGTGTGAAAGTGGTGCGACCATCGCATTTACTTTCCACATTCTTCATCATCGTCCTCAGGATCACGGAGTTTCGGAACGCGAAAAGATTTTGCTCCTGTTGACTTGCCGACGGCAGATCGAGAACTTCCACAATGCCATCGACGACGTTATCGATGTGAATCTTGTTCATGAGAAGCTCCGTAAGGACCTGGTCGATCAAGCTGCGGAAGTCCTTCGCCGGATACGGGCGGCCAGTGCTAGAAGACAAGAGGGGCAACGACGTCTTCAGCCCAGCTATCCGTGTATGATCATCATCTAATATATCTTCGATGATGGTTTGAACATCTATAGCGGAGTAGATGTGAGGAGCATGACAGAGGCCATGATGCACAGGTAGTGCCAGAAAGTTGGAGTATCTGAGCACATCGGAGCTTTTCAGACATTGCCTCAGACGAGAAGGTGGCCCGCTAACAGAGACAGAGGTCTTGTCGGATGCACTGATGAAGATGTGTGAAAGTGTCGGGTTGGCCTCGACGATGTTAGTAAGGCCATGTTGATATGAGAATCAGGGTGGAGACTAACTGTATCACGATTGTACCGGTCCAACTCAGCCTGCACGGCTTCTGCATTCACACCAGGGATGACGAAGGCCCAGGGATTACCGTCCGGATCTGGGGCCTCCAGCTGTTCGGAGATGTTGTACACATGGATGCCGAGTCGGAAGGAAGCACGCACGATGTGAGCACCAACAATAGCGAGATCCGCAACATTGAGTGACACGGAAGCAGCAGCAGCTGAGAGTAGACCAACTCCTAGACCAAATATCGTTGTATTCTTTGGGTCGAATTGATACGGTAGCTGTTCGACCTCATGGTGGCTTTGGAGAAGTTAGTAGGTGGTCAGCCTATATTTTATATGTTAACTTGACTTACCCGAGGATCATACCGACCTGGAGGATATTGAGGAAAACGCCCTCCATAGCACCACCCAGAGGCCCTTTGCGAAAAGCATTGTCGTTGACCAAACTCAAAACATTGACAAAGTCGGGGACTTTCTCTTGCCATTGTTTGGGCAATTTCGCAATCTCTTCTGTGATTACTTGGTTGCACAACGTGATGAAGTAGGCAAGCTGAGGACAGCCCAATTGAGCAGTGCGGCGGTGAAGAACACGGTACAATTGATTGATGTCGTCGCTGGGCAGATCATTGTTGAAAAAGAGGAGAGAAGGCTTTGCATCCTCCATACTGTCCCAGGAACTTGAAGAAGGCATCCTTGTGTTGAATAGGTGACTGAATATACTGAAAATTTCTCTTAGATAGGGCGAGACTGCTCGAGTGATATACAATCTTTACATGAGGACTATACAACCAATATCCAATTCGAGACGCGTCCCAATGCATGTTGCTGAGAAGAGCCGGAGTCGCAATCCCGAAGATGCTCCCTTCTGGGCAATTGTATGTCTCGCACCGTTCGCTAATTGCATTCCGTCTCGTTCCGTGGAGAGAGCGCTCATGTCGGAGTTGGTTCGCCGATGCTAGATGTGATACATGCCCACGGGCTTCCCCGGTACTAGCGTGTTTTTGCGGCCGGCCACCAGGAACATGATGCCACCGAAGACGGCAAATCGTTAAGATAGCTTCAGAAAATGTATAAGAGAAATAGAGCCCACATCCTCTTGTGGTGCATTTACCTACAACTTCGTTCTCGCCGTTATTGATATCGTTGTCGCTGCTCATGGCTGCGTCTTATTGCTTCTCCTTCTACTTCTTCTTATCGCTTTGAAAGTCTTTTTTGCTACTATCGACAGCTTATTGTCCTATGGCCTGGTAATAGTGATACTATGGATTGCGATCTATGTGCATGTTTGACTTGAAATTCGCGCGGGTCTTCTTGTTCGTGTGGTCATTAATTAGTCGCTGCATCGATGGCGGAGATGATCGTAATTAGGTCTATGGTGGCAAGGCCGCGCCGAAGGCACCTAGTAGCAATATCCGTGGAAGATATCACGTTCGATTCTACCCGCGCATCGGCACCGTATTGTAGATGAACGCGTCCTTTGGTGTGTGGGATGGTTGTGTGATGTAGGCCGCCACGTGGCGCCGTGGCGGCCTTTCAGGTTAGTGCCAAGGCGCTAGACGCGTCTTGCTGGCCATATTGGCCACAACATCCTGAGGTCATCCCTGCTGGTATTGTTGCCTTACATTCGATAAATCTACTCAAATTAGGGTATCATTCAGCTACTTATTTCATCCGTCGCGATATGTACAAACGAAAATGAACTGGATTTCTCGCAAGGAGAATCTGAGCGCAGTTCAGCACTCTGAGAAGAGTGCTCGCGAAGCATGTCCTTCGCACGACCAAACATATTGCGAGTGATCACCAAGCGACTCATAGTTCTGATGGGTCGTTCTCTATAAGGAGCGGATAGGTACCTGCATGGATCATCGTATTCATGTCTACCACTATCGCTACGAGCTATCTGCTATCTATTTGGACTTGTTGAGCACGTGACGACGAGTCATCACGTGACATTCTCGCTATGAATGGTTTGTCTCAGCCTCATCACCACCCCAGCTTTGAACTGCACTCTCTATCGGAGGGTTGAGACCAACAGTACACACATCCACCTATAGCTCCATCCTAGTTCCCTGTCCACCATATCTTGGCGATACAACAGAGTAAAAGACGTTACCCGCAGTCATGACCATCACGGCATCGACGAATTGTAGCTCCTCTACCGAGAGCTCTCTACTCGCAACTAATCTGCCTAGCTCTTTCTGGATCTCAGTCTCAACGTCAAGCTGCATCAAGTACGTGATTGACTTCGCCGAGCCCGAAGACGGGAGCGCAAGGAGGCGTTGCACAACTTCGACAGCGTTAATCATGTAGTGCGCTTTACCACAGTCGTAAGCCTGCTTTTCCTTGTCGTATGATGCGAGATCGTTAGACAGCGAAATTTGATCGCTCACTAACCGAAGGAAGCGCTCTATCTTTGGACTCTCGATGCATACGCTCGAACCGAGCGAAAATTTAAGACATGTAAGGATGTACCTGTAACTCGTGTGAGAGATGTAGCGACGGAAAGAGAGGACACTCACGGCACGGCGGCATCGATACGACGATAGCTGAGGTAGTCGCCCAGGTTGTCAAACGTCTTCTGAGGAGGCACGTGGTAGCAGAAGTCGATCAGGCGATCAATCACCTCCTGGCCACCATCACCCGAGATCTTGTCTTCATCTTTGAATCCCTGAACAGTTTCATCTATGAGTGCCTGCAAGGGTGTTTTCTGCTCATTGGCTATCTCAATTTGACCTTCGAGCCGCTTGACAAAATCGTCTCGGACCACACCGAGCTTATCTTCGCTATGCATCTCCCACGAATCTGAAAAACTCTGTATATCAGCACAGTTCACAAAATTAGGCTGTGAGTCTGCTTACCATCAAAGATGATGACATACACTATTGCAGCCGCCAATAATCGCGTACGCTGCTCATTGGCCTCAGGGAAAAGGTACCAAGTAAACTTATCGAAGCGATCATCTGCCTCGACCAGTAGCTCCTTCGATGCTATGCGAGCAAGAGAAACTCCATTTTTTCTTACTGCTTGCGTAATTGTCGCGTCAGTAGCGAAAAGCTCCAGGAGCTCACTAGAGGTGCGCATGCCGGCACGCCAATGTCGACTCTGTCTGACTTTTGCGAGTCTGGTAGGCCATGGTAGGCCTGCTTGCGAGGGGTAGATGTCAAAGCCGTTTGCGTTGTCGCATGATGTAATATCGGGTGTTGTTGAAGCTGCGCCAGCGTTCTTAATACCATTACCGGGTGAGTCCGGTGGGGATAAAGGAAGCCCCAAATTGTAGTACAATGGTGACGGAGTGGGGTATCCAGGCGTCGCGTCGTGAAGCCAATCGTAGGCGAAACGCAGCGGACAAAGCCATGATGCGTCTTCTGGGGCCGCGATGTTCTCTAAAATTGTCAAAGACCACATGAAGGTAGAATCTTCTTGGACACTCACCATTCACATCAGCGTATTTAAGAGAGTAAGTAGTCATGGTGCAAGCGGTGTGGTATTGGGCAGCCTTGGGAAAAACAAGATGATCATGATGGGCCTGCCTTGATATAGATTCTCACAATACATAAAGTACCTCCAGCGATGATTTTAAAATGTGGTATAAACTCGATCAGCGTGCTAATGCTAGAGAGCAAGCACAATGCTGTTGGAAACATACCTAGTGTGATGACGTAAACGCAGGTATTTTTGTCAAAGGCCTTGTAGTTCGAATGTGGTATAGTCCAGGTAGGTTTATGTTTTCTCTCGCTATCAGCAGCATTAGATTTCACCAATATCCCGCGATTTCGGTAGATTACCGGTATATTTTGAACGCATTACTTACAACGCGGGGTAAATGCGGATCCCAACCACCACTTCTATGAATAGCGACAGTTATTTCGCTCGCAATTATCCCTCGAATTATTCACGAAGATTTTCGAATTACTGCCAATGTCAAAAATAAGTAGATTTGTTCATTTGGCAACGTTAAGTCAATCAAAGGATCATGAATCGGGGTATATTTTCGAAAAGAAACTACCGGCCAAATTCAAGGAGCAAGTAGACTTTATGTAGTATCAGCCACTTCAAAATCCTCGCTGAACCGCAAGGTTTTGATTAAGTTCCTCTCTTCCTTGTTTTTGTGGGATAAGCATTCAAGCTCATCGCCCTCTATTCTTCGAGCAGCATGTTCGTCTCTGCCGAGGGAGCCGAGAAGTATTCGGCCTTTGCTGTGCTGATAATACTCACTGCAATTTCTGTAGCAGCAATCGATGCCATCCGCAATATCTTCTTCCATCCTCTCTCTGACTTTCCTGGCCCACGCTTAGCTGCGGCCTCCACCTGGTGGTCTGCATATCAGCAGGTCATCATGGGCCGGTCCATGCACCACATTTGTGAGCGCCTGCACGAACAGTACGGTAGGGTTCCCACAAGTTCTACGGTACCAAAGAGATTGACTAAAGCTGGAACAGGCGACATCATAAGGATCGGTCCCAACAGGGTATGTTATGTGTGAATTATGTTTCTCGTGAGAAGAACCACTAAACCATTCTAGCTACATTTCAACCATCCTGCCATGTATGAAGAGATCTACCGGAAACGTTGGGATAAAGATCCGTACATGTATGCACTGCTTGGCGGTGACGGTTCAACTGTTACGTTTGTCAAGTATGAGGACAACAAAGTCCGCAAAGACATTTTACATCCATTCTTCACCAAAAGCTCCGTCTTGGAGCGTGAATGGATGATCCAGGAAAATGTAAATCTCCCCTCTCTCTCTACAATGCGCTTCTAAACATTGTTACAATAGATTGATAAATTCTGCAACGTCCTGACCAAGCAAAACAGGACTGGACAATCTTCAGACCTTTCTTCAGGGTTTCGCTGTCTGGGTCTTGAGACAATTACATCGACATGCTTTGGAAAGTCAGTTGACTGCTTTAGTAATGATGACTTTCATAGCCCTGTGCTCGAAGCCATGGAAGCTATGGCAACCTATTTCATGGCTTTCAAACATTTTGCTCTTATTCGCAGGACAATTTTAAGTTTCCCACAGTGGTTGTCACTGAGACTGTTTCCCAAGGGCATCGCATTTGCCGAACTGAGAAAAGTATGCAGCAACGGTTCTGCCTGAAGTCACTTTACTTACGGTGCGTAGACGTTTGCGAAGCAGATCGACAGCATCACTGCGCAGCTCGAAGAGCCCAACGAGTATCGACATCCAATCATTTATCGTTCACTCCTCAACTCGGAGAATTACAATGGACGCCCCTTACCATCTCGTGAAAGTCTGATCGAAGAGGCGATTGCCCTTCTCATTGCGGGCACGGACACCACGGGCACAACGATGACGATAGGAACATATCGGCTACTGCGAAACCCAGAGATGTATCAGCGTCTGAAAGCAGAGCTGAAGGAAGCCTGGCCCAATCTGAACGACCGTCCTCGCTCAAAGGATCTCGAAAAACTCCCTTATCTAGTCAGTATCCTCACCAACTGTATTTATCCACCTGTTGATAAAATCTTCAGACTGCCGTCATCAAAGAATCTTTACGAACTGCACCGACTACCACATCTGAGTTTTCACGCATGTTACCTCCCCAAGGCGGCTATGTTGCTGGCAAATTCATCCCTGGTAATGTCAGTCATTCTCGCAATCAGTCACAACGTGCCGCCCAAAAAATATGAGCTGAATTCAATAAACACAGACAATTGTTAGCATGGGTACATTGTTCCCTATGAAACACAAGGACGCGTTCGAAAATGCTACAAAGTTCGAGCCAGAACGCTGGCTCGCCAAAGACGCAGCCTCTCTTGACAAGTACTTCGTCCCATTTTCGAAAGGCCCTCGCAGCTGTCTAGGCATCAAGTAAGTTTTCTGTAGTAGCCAAATTATCATGATTTATTACTAAAACTCTGGATCACAGTCTTGCATGGTGCGAACTTTACCTCGCATTCGCGACCCTGTTTCGATGCTACGACTTGTCCCTGGATGGTACAAAGTGAGTAACTTGTTCTCTACATGCAATTGTTCTCGCATGCTGGTACAGTCAGACTACTAACGTGTGTTTATCGCCAGGGATTCTGATTTCGACTGGATTGACGGCGGTGTCGCGATTTTCCAGGGGGAACCCTTGCGGTGCTTCTGCAAGCCCGTTGAGAGTTAGAAGGGCAATGAGCAAATAAAGTCGGACAATGGGATGAGGGTTCAACGACGACAATGGATAGACGGTGATATGGTAATTCTCGAATCTTGATAATGCTTGGGTTTGTCTGTACAGCACTTCAAGCTTGAGATTCTTTTGTGTTTTGACTGGTTTTGCATCTGGAAAAACTATCAGACTGAATGCAAGCAACAATGCGACACAGTAGCCGATCTTCATCGTATTTCTAAGTGATATTAAGGCGGGCAACGTTCCTCCCCTTGTGCCGGAACCAACCAAGATCGCGAGAGAAGCCTCTGGAGTTGAAATCTCAACCTCAAACGAGTTGTATTTGTCTGTTATTACACATAGAACTAAATGAAGTATCCAGAGACTGCGCAGGTGCCTCTTCAACCACTCTCATAATCTTCCACTAGTGTTTCGGGTCGCGGAAGTAGCTGCGGCGCCCATGACTGCTCTTAGATTTCGGGGGGGTAGTTGTGATTGCCTCTGTACTGTGTATTGGCTGCGTATGACGTGGTGGAGTAGCTGTCGCGTCGCCTCCTCTCCCGGAACTACGTGCTACGGTACCTAAAATAGCCGGACACCCCGCCCAAACACCACACGCGTCGCGATGCAACAACAGCTCAAAACACGCCCAAAATCAACTCTAATTACATTTTAAGCTATGTAAAAACTGCTAAAGGCGTGAGGCTATATATCCGTACAGATACTCGACTTTTTGGAGTCGTAGAGGTTATTTGTAGATAGTTTTGTTAATTTTTAAGTTTGCTCAGCGCGCGAAAAATCCAACGGAAATATCGTATACTATCGACCCTCGTTACACACCCACGCTGCCAAAATTGGCGGCATAGAGATAAAATCTAAGTCTCTATAATACGTAGATTAAGTAACTATAGTAGTGAAAGAGTATAGTCTATGTTGTAGAGCTCTATCTAGCGTAGAGTTGTATCAGCATCAGCGTTTGTGAATTTGGGCGGTATGCCGCGTAGATATGCTCATTAGGTACTATATTTTAACGGCATTATCGCATCCCAACAACGTTAGATATAGTCAACTTTAGTATGCTAAAAGTCGCAGAATTACGTCTATAATGAGATGGCTAGTTCTCTTTTTCGCAAAAATACAGTACCGTGATGATGGCGGCGCGACAAGTTGTGTCTAGTTGCGGCGGCGCTTCCACAGATTTGACCAGCTTCTGTAGCGGCGTCATGAATCTTTCATAGTTCGACATAGTGATAATCAAATCCGGGCAGTAAAATAGAATACTTTTGACACCAATATCAATATATTTGAGCGCGTGGTGGTGGTGTTGGTGGGGCGCGCGTTTGTCCGGGTTTTTCAGTTCCCATTCCGGGAGAGCTCCGCATAAACAGCACGATCGACGAGACGAATCTGACCGGCTGTACGCGGCTGATACCTAGCTCTTAGCACATGATAGCTTGCAGAAGCGTGCTCAGGTATCTTCTGTATGACAGAGCATGATTGGACTTCTTCGCTACACATTGAGATACCTGAGCACGCTACCGTAAGACAGCTGTATGTCGAATGGACGCGGCTCAACAGTCTTGCCGTCTACGCGGAGAAACTCCTGGGATACATACGTACTAACTGAAATCGACTTTTCAAGGCTGCAGCCTGAGTCTTTGTAGTAAACCGAGCTTCCCACAGATATATACTATCGCGAACGAACAGGGGGGTGTTAGAGCAGAGTTAGGAGATGGCCGTTCATGGAGGAGTTATACTGCTCCGATCCTGGTCCGCACTAAGGTAGGTGAGATTGATGTTGAGATTCCGCGTGGGTTGTCTGGCGACTAAGTGGGAGAGCAGGTGTTTGGAAGAACAATTCACTTCTATGTGAGCGATAGAATAAACATGTTTCAATCTAAGTAAGTGATGATCTTATGAGATATGACTACAACGAGCGTTTAAAGGATTCTCCTCGACGGTATACTTGTTGCTTTGTCGAGTGCCATCCCATCATGCACTGCCAACCCGGATGGCCCGCCTTGGTTACGTGACCTGCACGCCCCGCGCCGATGTTACCTTCTGACGAGGGCCCTGTTGTCCTCCAACCTTGCGCCCTTCATCCAGGAGAAAATCATTTTTTTGCTTGTAACAATGGCGTTAGTTGACTGAGCGACAACAAAACAACAATGCGCTTTTCGGGGTTGGGAACTGATGCGCTACGACAAGCAAAGCTGAAGAATAGATGCGCATTGTATTTTTCTTTGTTCAAGAACACTAGGAGCAACCCGAGAGTCCGCAAAAGAAAACGTTATGTTACACCATGCGTCCCGGCATGCTTGGATGAACGCTATACCTAGCCCGCCCCACTGAAAGATGTGTTGAGGACCGAAACGAAAGCGTGGCGCGCCGAAGTGAAACCACTGAGCCGCCGAAACATAAGCATAAATATTATTTCCGGTCTCCACGGCCACCATCGATCTCAGTCACTTGGATGACGACGAAATACTTGTAGAGACCGAATTAGTATAAAGACCGGAGCAGACAACTCAATTGACCCATCATGGTAGGATCCAATTATCTAAATGCTATCAATAAGTCTAAAGCATCTTCAGGATTCAACTCCCCCTGTCAGCTATCATCTGGTTGCAAAAACAGATAGTGTTGAAGCTAAGCCCGAGCGACAATTGCCAGATATTCCTTCACTAGGTTCATTTACCCTTGAAGAGATACTACGATATCACCTATGTGTGGATAATGTCCTTAGCAAGCACGAGGTGCGTGAGCGATCGTTATCGGACAGTACGACATTGCTCGGTATTCTTGAGACTACGAACAAACTTCTCGATATGTTCAACGCAGCAAAGGCCACATACTCTGATAGGGAGAGTACTCAATCTAGCATACAACGGAATCTGGATAGGTCGGGCCTTGTTTGCCTAAAAAATGCTATTAGCATCGGAAGACATACACTCCAGAAGGAAGATGGCGATGTGATTGCCAGAACTGTTATAAAGTCTTCCGTCATTCAGCTTGGAAAAAATGTCGCCGACTTGAAAGGATGGTTCTATCAGTCTAGAGATAGAAGCGACCTTGCTGGGCATGCGGGACGAGACTCCCCAGAATTGGAAGAATTGGAGAATGTTCTTATTAGCATCTGGGCCTTTGTAGCAGGAATGAGAGAATAGAAGTACCCGGGGACTGTACTGGTGGCCCTACGATTCTGTCGCATATCAATTAGGTGATGCGCTCCCGGCTGCAGAGTGATTACTTGTTGTACAGAAGAAGCTGCATGGTATATCATCAAGTGATTATACATTCAGAGATCCTTAAGAGTGCCCAGGGTACTGTGTTATATTTCGAGCCAGGGTACGATCTCGATCAACTTGTAAACTACCTTTTCCATATACAAACGGTAAGTATGAGAAGTATAGAGCGTTCAGGCCTTGGCTGGACCGGAAGATCCCAGAATCGTAACGAATGGCCTCGCATAGTTGATAAAGGAAGGCAATCACTCTGCCAATAGACAAGTTACCTACTTCGATCTACTCGAAGTCAACTCTGAATTTCCTCGTGGTTGAATAGTATTGCCCAACGGTGAATCTCTCTTGTATTTAGCTGTGATGATTACTGTGCCATCGCCGGCTAATACGTGTCAAGTAGCCGGGTAGTAAATAAGCTTAGAGAACTCTGTAATCGATGCACATAATGGCCGTCTATAAGCCTTATGTCCTACTTTACCTGCTGATAAATATGGGTTGTTGCAATCAGTCAGTCAGTTCTCGTCTCTAAGGGTGATTTGACTGCCCTGAGACTAGAAAGAATGCATTCAAGGCAGGTCAGACTCAACATGCGTTCTTTGTGAAACTTGACACAAAACTCTGGTCGTTTTATACATGACAGTGAAGAAGGCATTATTGCTGAGTAGGCACTGTAGATGTATTCGTAATAATGAACAGCTTTAGAAGTCTGTGATCAATAGCGTTGCGCTACACTTTGGCCAGCATTACATGGTAGAGATGTCGCACCCCCACCTTCCCGATGTGGAAGACGTACTGCCAGCCTCGATAGTAACTTCGATTCATCCGTTCCAACTGAAGACTTTGAATTGCTTATCGAATACTAATGATGCTCCAGCTACAACTCCATCATACCTAGAATTGACTTTATCTTATGATGAATCTCTTGCGTCATGATACGCACGGTTTGCTGTAGCACTGCTCCTCTCCATTCATTATCCTGTTTGCTCATCTTATCAATGGTTAAGACCAATCTGCGTAATCGGTGCTTGATCAAGCTTCGTGTGCACAGGCCTTGAAGCTGGCCGTCCAGATCTAGCCGTCCAACACGAATTGTAGAGCTCTCCTTTACACCGCCAAGTGCTACAGAAGATGCGTCTTGAGCTCCTCGTTCAGAAGGTATACTTTGAACAAAATTTCTTAGTGTTTGTGTAACCCAATCTGCGAGTAAACATAAGAACACCCGAGAATGTGATGACTTCGTGCGACAAACTAGACACTTTAAGACACCTTCGTGGATTTCGACGATGAAATTTTCAAAGAAGATCGCGATATCTAATGGTAGAAGAATGCTTCTCGGATTCAATGCTGGGTGAGAGACGAGAATCAGGAGCTTATTTGTAGCGGTGGAACAGAAACAGAGGCGATCGTTGCGAAGAGGATTGGCCGGATACACGGCAATTTCCGACTCGGTTTGGCCGTTGCCGACGATGAATCGAATCAAGCTGTGTAGTTCTAGGAACGCTGATCCTTCGGAAAACGCTTTTTCTATGTCAGAGAAGATCAGATTCGTCCTGTCTGATCTTCCGGTTGTGTGCTGCTCGTCGTTCTCCTGTCCCATATTGGATCTTGGGGACTCAGAATCTGTAGGTAAAGGCGGTGTATCGGTCGGGGTTTCAGCCATCTCCCTCAATAGACCTTGTCTAGTTGTCCCATCTAACGCAGAAGCGTAGTAGCCAGACATGAATTCTTCAGTTTCCACTTGAAACATATCAGAAAGATAGTTGGAGCTACTGTCGATCGGAGTGAGGATGTCGTTGCGCAGTAACCCCGGTTCAAAAGAGCTTTCTATCTGAATTTCAGAGTCCAGCTTGTGTAACGGTATGACTTCTTCAGTTCGACCTATGGTTACTGTATCTGCGAGGACGAAGCTGGTGCCGCTCTCATCTAACCCCCAGAAACTGCTCAAGTGTTGCTGACACAGACAAGCCGGTGTTGACATTGACATTGTCCAATCTGGAGGGCCCTGCGGCTCGGATTCTCTATAATTATCGTCTCCTCCAGGACCTCTATCGGTTGCCTGGGATCTTTTCCTTGGTCGACCCGCGCGACGAGCGACACCGTAAACACATGGGTGGCCCCTTCTGACGCAACGACGACACGATGGCTTGTCCTTGTTGCATCTAGCCTTGGACTGGATACAAAAGTCGCAGGAAGTTCGAAGTCGCCTGTGACTTTCAGACCCATGCTGCAGCATTGAGACCGGCGAGTTAGTGTCCCCGTTTGAAGTATCAGGACGCAACATAATTAGAGTGGTACTCTTGAGGTGTGTTGTATGGTTCGATGCGGATGTTGTAAACTGGAAGATTACGGGTGAGTGTATACTGTACTGATTGTAGCATCCCAATCAAGCCGTGATAAAGGTCATCATATGGCGTCATTAACGACAAGGATCATGGCGGCGCTCGATCTGTGACGAAGTGTTTTATTGTGCTGCAATGCTTCCGCAAGTATCGGGTACTCTTCGGCGTGATCTGTCTAAGAAGGTACCTATGTAGATGGACCACAAGCCATGGACCTTCATTGGTGCCCTGCATTACCGGAAATCAACGGTCCGCCGGAGCTTTGAGACATTTACACCCTAATGCTCGCTTATCGGATACGGTAATGGAGTCCCACGCGGGATTACGAAGATGGTTTTGATTAATTATCATCTATAGTATGGATCGCGCATCAACGCGTAATCATGCAGGGATATTCTCGAGGCAGGATTGGCTTATTGTGGTCTCAACGTTCGGGCCGAGCTAGGGTCCGGGAAGGCCTGGAAGGTGGTAGATCTTGATGTGCGATTCACACATATGTACTACAGGTAAATAAGCTAGGCGGCATTGGCTTATTCTGGTTTCAACGTCCGGGCCGCGCCAGGGTCCAGGAAGGTAGATCAAGCCTGGTCACAATCTTGTGACAATCCATCCACAGCATCGAGGTATCTTTCTATCAGATTTCAATCACTGTGAGCATACTATCTCACATCACCACGTCAGTGATCAGTGTACAGCAGATTACATTGAGGTGTATGACAGTGTGTCATCAGCCAAGCATGAGAATGTCTCCTCTCCCTATTAGAGCATAGCCCGGGATGCAGATGTATAACGAACATGCAGTTGATGCTAGACCCTCTAGCAGGGGTTCTGGCGGGTGCATAACCAGCGTCAACTTATGTGGGAGCCTTGTTGCTATCCACGCCATTCCGCCTCCAACGGGTCTCATTCCGTGCCTATCCGCCTGGATTACCTAGCATGCTGAGGTCCGGTAGCTCTACAAGAAACCGAACAATGAGACTCCGTTCGTATCGCGTTCTTCGACCCGCACGCTAGGGGAACTTAAGGTGCGCATCTGTCTAGCTGCATACCTTACCTGTGTGATTGTAGAGGGTTGCGTATGTTAGAGATAATCTTGAAATTCTCACTTCCGTTGAAAAGACGGACCCTTATACCTAATCCGTTATTGAACAATCTGTTTCCCTGGTACCATACCCCAGCCTTGCGAGGTATGCTGTTGGTTATAAGGCGCACATGAGCAATCTCTGTTAACGCTACTCCTCTCATTTTCAGTGCCGTTCCAATTGGATTCCCTCTACGGCTAGGGATCTTCTATCCCCACGAACAAACCTAATTAAGGCCCACAATTGAAGAACATGAGAGGTATGGCATGTTTGCCATGCCGTGAGCGGAAGATGCGCTGCAATCTGCTCCAGACTGTACCCTGTTCTCGTTGTGTCGAGAATGGTAGAGCTAGTGAGTGTGTTGTGCCGCCCCGAGTAAAGCGAAAGTAAGTAGAGAGCAGATATCAATGACCACGATCGCGACAAGATGTCGCTATGCTAATGTGGTCATTGCAGGATTTCTCGGCGGACCCAGCGCCAATCGAACATCCAGCGGAACACAGCATCACTAGACCAGCCTCAATTATCGGAAAACGCCCTATTTGAAAGCCCAAGTTCCACACAACGCGATAATGTGGAAGAGATCATAGACCCTGACGATGATGTACTACAAGTCGCATGCGCACTCGCTGCAACGCCTCGTCAGGGCAAGCTTGTCACGTCGACTGCGATAGAGGGGTTTAGCGCCTTAGAGTATCAGAATTGCCTGGGTTTTGTCAGTATCTTAGGCCAAGTCGTCTCAGGCCAGCACGAGGTTAATCACGCAGTGCACACAGATTGTCCTTTCCCCAACAACACAGCGATAACTCCACTGACGCGGCTGGATTACGAGATGTCGGGTCTTGATAAAGACGACACTACGTACCTGTTGGGCAAGGATGTGTTCACTATGCCCCCGCATAGCATCTGGTGCAGTATCTATTCTATCACTACAAGGTCTTCCATGCTAACACACAAATGACAGTATCGAATTTCTGCGTGCATACTTCATGTATGCTTTTCCATACGCACCTATCTTAGACCGGTGCGACTTCCTCATGCGATATCGTCGACAACAGCATTCTTCGTTCGTGATGCAGGCGCTCCTGTCATACAGCGCTTCGTTTGTCGCCGATCATTTCATCCATCGTGCCGGCTACGCGACGCACCAAGAAGCTCGAGAAGCATTTTATGATCGTGCGTCATTGCTATACAGCTTCGATTGTGAGAAAAGCCAACTAGACCTGCTCCAGGGATGTCTCCTACTTGGTTTTTCATACATATCGCCTCGTCGCAACAAAGATTATCGTTATTGGTTTTCAAATGCGCTTCGAATTGCGATAAACATGGGGATGCATCAAAGGTACAAAATAGTTCTTCTCTCCTAAATGAATAGTTATGATATTAACATATCTCCCAGAGATCTCCGGAGAGAGCTTGAGCCTCGATCATACAAACTCTTGAAGCGGATCTGGTGCGTGATATTAGTACGTAGCGAATCAAATCACGGTGCATATGGTGCCACTAACTGTCAAGATCCGAGACGTAATATTATCTACTCTGGGTCAAGTGAACAGCTCGCAAGTTCCATTGCACTACGACATACCCGATCTGACCGAAGATGACTTATCCGAGGATCTGACACTGATCCCCCCAGACCTTGGAGATGTCTTACCTCATACCGATTCCCGCCATGCCCACTTTTTCCTCCAGATGTTCGACCTTGCCTTGATAAAAAAAGAGTCTACTTGTCAATTCTCTCAAGGAACCCTTCCGACGTGAGTCAAGCCCAAATCAAACAAGCATTAGAATCGATGCTGGCGTGGCGACATAGTTTTCCAACAATCCTTTGGACGGAGTCCGTTACTTGCTGGCCCACCGAAGGGTTGTGGACGTTAATCCCCCTCACATGGTATGCGACATTTGAGTGTCAGATTCGACGCGCTCTTTGGAAGAATATAACTCTTGCCGGTGGAGACGATAGTGGAGCACGTTCCCACTTCAGCAATGCCATTCTTGATTTCGACTTGTCCGTTCGGAGAGCTGTGTTACACAAATTGTGCGAGTATATGCCGCTTGCAATGTAAATCACCTCGAATACACACACGCGACACTGGCTGATGTCTCAATCTCTATAGGTCTTTCGCGGTCGCTATGAATATTGCTTTCTCTGTTGAATTGCTAAGTGCAATAAGTCTCTCTGTCCCCGAGAAGGTTATCTGCGAGGAAGCAGTGCTCAATAGCATCTCGTATCTTTCACAAGTTGAACACAGATGGCCGAAAATCAAAGAAATGCTCCGGCTATTTTCTTGGGTTTTCGAGAAAAAGGGACTAAGTTTCGCCTCCAAATTGGAGTGTTTGCATTCTCGTTTACCAGCCACGATGAACTCATTCAGTTTTGAGGGGTTGGAATCATCTGCGAGTGAATTCGCAGATGCGGATCTCCTCACTATGTTCTCTGGACTGGATGACCCAATCGATATGGCAGATTGGCTGAATCTACCGTCTTTCTCCGAAGACGCAGATAGTTAGAGGGGACAAGATTGAAGACGTTTTGTGTTTTCTAATCCTTCTGAACTGATGTATGACCTGAAATTTCATATCTCAATCCTGTAAGATCTCTCACATTGGGCCATCAGACCACTCTCTCATCACCACCTCTGTCAAGTTTCCGAAAGAGAGTATCGACCTTGGTTACCATTTTCAGATCTCTGGTGCGTACTTTTATATAGCCATTTAGTTGTGCGCTAAGCATCTCCCGGCATCCACTGGCAGGACCACACCGTGTATCGCCGATGCATCCTCACCAGCCATGAACACTGCAACGTTTGCCACCTCACGCATATCAATTAAACGACCAACTCCATCGCTCATTTTCAATCTTTCGGCGCTTGGTAGAGCCTTGTCGATTGCACCATTAGTGAGTCCTGGGCATACCGCGTTCAGGCGAATTCTGTGCGCATGCAACAGGTCTTGCGCTACTGACTTTGTCATCCCGACAGCACTATAGGAGCTGATTGCCTGAAGGGGGTGACCAGCATGAGTTCCGATGTTGCCATATGGGATTATATTCACAATGGATCCTCGAAAGGTAGGGTCGGACGTGAAATACGATATCTGGGCTTTACAAAACATCCATAGCTGTAGCATGGTTAGTGAAATATCTTTCTCCTTTGAAAAAGCAGGAAATTCTACTACCTCTCGGGAAGAGATCTCCAAAAACTCTTGAAAGTTGTCGAGTGATGTCTCGGCTGTAGGTCTTGCGCTAGCTCGGGATAGAAATTGACAATTGATCACATAATTGAAAGTTCCATAGAATGATGCGGCTTCGAGAACTAGTTGTTCTACATCAGGAAATGTATCTGCCGTACATCTGCATATCCGGATGTCGACTTCTGGGTATCGATTGAGCAGGTGTTCTCGCGTAGAATCCAAGGCGAACAACAACTTCCCACTTAGAATGATTCGTCTGCATCCTGAATCAATGAGTGTTTCGCCAATTATACGCCCAATATCTGTCGTTTCCATGTCAGCTCTCGTAAGGCTATAGTATTGAGTCACTCTTTACCTTGATCAGCATTAGTCAGGAATGCTACTCCTGAAAATTTTCTGGCCATACTGCAATGTCGAAGCTTATTGCTCGGGTGCTCTTAATCGAAGATTTCCAGGTGAGAAACAATAGGTTAGTTTTTGATTTTCTTGATCCATGTCGGTAAATATCCAGTGTCCTGCGTACGAATCGAAGTAATTTTTCTCTCGGGCCGACGGTCGCTCGGACTTTCAGTGGCAGGATACACCCTCCCCCCGGCCCGACTCGGCTTTACAACGCGTCTTCCTTGCAAGAGAAAAATGTTACTAGATGAGGCCTTGTTCGATACAGCCGCTAGCGATTGCGGCTTCACCCCTGTGTATAGTATCCAAGAAGATTAGTTGTCGTCAGATCGACGACTGACCAATTATATTGGCTGTTTTGGAGTAGACATTCGGCGCTAAGCCATACATGAAAGGGAAGACTATTCAAAACCATCGCGCAGCTGCGCGTAGGGGTGAGGCCGCAATCGCCAGCGGCTGTAGCGTGAAGGCTTTCAACAAGGCTTGCACCGAATAGGTGGTTGAGAATGGATAACTCTACGCCACAAAACCGAGCCGGGGAAGAGGGTGTAGTTTTGCGTTAGCATCCGTACAAATGCTAGAAATTGAACAAATCCTTCGTACTATATAAAGATCTAAACCTAATACAACAGCCCATATCATAATTCATGCAGCAAGCAGCTATGCAGTTCAGTGCCATCCTCTTTGGAACTTCATTCATAGCCAGCGCACTTATTCTGATATGGGTGTTTCGCATAGGAAGCCGGGCAAGCGACTTACCACCGGGTCCACCAACCTTGCCGCTTCTTGGTAACCTGCATCAGATACCGAAGAAAAGGTCTCATGAGCAGTATCGACTATGGGCCAAAGAATGTAAGTCTGATCAGTCTATCGAGAAAAAGGTTGCAGTAATTAACAAGTAAGTAGATGGTCCTATCTACTCTCTAATCCTCGGGCAGAAGACTGTTATTGTCCTTGCAGATGGAAATGTCATACATGACTTGGTTGATATCAAAGGCGCCAACTATGCCGACCGTCCTAACACTTACATGCGGCATCTTTTCGAAAACTCCCGTACAGTAATGCGGGGATACGATAACGTGCTGCGTCTAGAACGAAAGCTTTACCATGCCGCTCTCGATGTGAGAGCTGCACAAAAGTACATACCATACCAAGAACTTGAGACATTGAAGCTCTGCGTTGATTTGTTGGACAAGCCAAGCAACTTCAGCGAACACATCAGCAGAACAATAGGGAGTGTTTCTGCAAGCATTACCTACGGCTTTCGCCTTCCAGAGACAGAAAGTCAAGAGACCAAAGAGCTAATGGAAAACTCTCACGGTTTTGTACGTCTTGTTGGAAAATCTCAGCTTCTGGACATGTTTCCTGCAGTGAGGGCTATACTTGACATCGTTCCCCGCCGATGGAACACTCTCGCTCGGGAGGCAGTTCAAGCTTACGAAAGCGAACGCGCTGTATTCTACAAGTATTACAACAAGGCAATGAACAGTTCTTCAACCTGCTTCGCTCGCGAAATTGCCGCTTCTCAGGAGAAATGGAAAGGGACCGCAGATGGTGAGCTTCTCACCTACCACGCGGCTGCATACATTGCCGGCGTTTCTTTTGAAGCCGGTGCCGAAACTTCGATATACACACTACAGAGCTTTTTCAAGGCAATGCTGCTTTTTCCGGAAGCGCAGAAAAAAGCACAACAGGAGCTCGATGCTGTTGTGGGGCCGGATACTCTGCCTTCATGGGGGCATCTTGCAGGGCTCCCCTATCTCAACGCAGTGGCCAAAGAAACCCTCCGATGGCTGCCTGTAGGGCTCAACGGAGCAATTCCACACGCAACGTCACGAGAAGACCACTATCGTGGCTTCCGCATCCCGAAAGGCAGTACAGTCATCCTCGGCGTTTGGGCCGCCAATCACCAGGAACAAGATTTCCCCAACCCACGAGACTTTACACCGGAGCGCCAGGTCCAGGATACATCTATTTTTGCCTCTCAGTTCGCTGCCACACCAAGAGAGCGAGGTGGTTACGGTTTTGGCTCCGGTCGAAGAATGTGCCCTGGCATACACGTTGCGACCAATAATCTCCTGATTGCCATGGCCAGGATTTTATGGGCATTTGACATTCGCCCTGCCACGACAGCCAACGGTCAAGAAGTGCCAATCGATCGTGATGCGATAGCCGATTCTGCAGCAGGCCATCCAGTTGCTTTTGCGTGCAAAATTTTACCTAGGTCTGAGAACAGAACTGCTCTTATCAGGAAGGAATGGGAACAGGCATCCAACCAGCGACTTGAAGCCGATGGCAATTGGAAGAACAATTGAACGAAATTTGAACAGTGAGATCTCGACGGAGTATCTCTGTTAATGTCTGTCGCTGGTGTTTTCATGACTAAAAGGTCGACGTACCTCGTGCTACACGAGTCAATGTCAACGCCGAAGATAAGTGTATTTAGTTTCGATGCTGTATATTGCACAACAGAAGATGGAGATATCAAAATGACGACAGAAGTCTAATATATGATATTAGTTGTGGGGTCTATGATTTCTTATCAAGAGTATTGATGAGTCTACTTGCCAGTTTGCGTGATAGAGTGCTAGCTCTGGCTTCTCATTCTCGTGATGGACCAAAGCCGGTGTTGAATCATCACAATCCAATGACTAAGAAGTATATTCATCCAAGTTCTTCAATTAAAGCAGGAAACTGATGCTACTCTACCAAATGCGCAGATTTCCTGCTTAATACTTTTGCAAAATGGACGAGGAGTCACGTCAAAGAGCAAGCTAGTACTATATAACAATTTCATTCTTTGCAAAACTCTTCCGCAGCACTTCCCCGGCATAGTGTATGTTTACTACCCTACCACGTCTCCTTCCTAAAGTACGTTTTTTGAATGAAAGAGCCACCATCGACATTCAACGCTACTCCATGAATGTATGAGGCATAATGGGAAGAGAGAAATACAATCGCGTGACCCATATCTTTGGAAGTGCCTACCCTTCGCATAGGAATGGCTTGACTCATAATAGCTTTCTGTTGGTCGTTTACTAAGTTTGAGAAAGCTTCTGATTCAGTCGGGCCGGGGCATATTGCATTGACACGGATACCGTGTGGTCCATAGTCCAACGCGTCCGTTTTAACCATGGCGATGATGGCATGCTTCGTACTGCAGTACGCCGAAAGCTTTGCCGAAGCGTTCAAACCAGCAAGAGATGAAACAGACACAATGCTTCCCCGAAATCCTTCGGAGTCCGGGTCTTGCCTGAGCATCTGTCGGATCTGGGCGCGATGGCAGAGAAAAGTCTGTGTGAAAATGGCGAATTAGTGAGTTTAGTTCATTCGAACTACAGGTCGTTGATTCGACTGACCCCATATGAATTGACCTGCACGATCTTGTCGAAATACTCCGGCTTCATGTCTTGAATGGACATGTTGCCCAGCTCAATTCCGGCTACGTTGCATGCGTAGTCGAGTCGGCCAAATTTGGCGACCGTCTTTTCCACGGAATTCAGAACGGACTTCTCATCACCGATGTCGAGACGAAGCGTGAGCAATTCGGCTTCGGGGGCAATCTCGAGCAGCCGATCTCGCGTCTGCGCCAATCCCTCTTCATTGATATCGCCCAAACAAAGGCGTCTGCAGCCCGCTTCTACAAACGCAGTTGCAGTGCCTCTTCCGATCCCTTGGACACATCAGATGAATGCACAATCTGATCGTGTTTTTCTGGGGTTATTAACTGACCTGCGGCGGCGCCCGTGATTAGTGAAACCCCACACAGTGTGTTGACGGACATTTGTTATTTGGTAGCTTGGGGAAGCAGGAATGCTTAGTGAGAGATGTGTGAGAGCTGTGTCCTTCCCCACGGAATCGTTCATAAACACACAGTCGTATTCTCTCGGGCCGGTAAAATCAAATCATTTCTTTTTCCCCCATAAAATGGCTCATAAACACACGGCTGTACCCTCTCGGACCGACAAAGATCTGGCAGCCCTGAGAACAATATCTAGTCTAGAGAAAGTATATTATGACCGGGCCGAGTGATAATTAGCAGACGGTATATGTCACTAGAAGGAACTATAACCTTGCCCAAGCAGTGCAATGGGCCAGCGCTCGGGCCGAGAGCGCATGTGCGGCAGCGTCTGGCAACCGCCCGCTGCACCTAAAGGCTAATACAAATAGAAGATATGGATCATGAGAGCCAACATTCTCATTATAGTCATCTATCTTGTATCGATCTCATCAAATATATTCATCAAACGATAACTCAGCAATATGGCGCCCTCTGCAGTCCACAACCCAATCAATATTGAGGTGCCCGGAGTGAAAAGCCAGCTCAAAACCAGCCCACTCAAGGCATCCGGTGCGCTTGATCATTTCGAGCACACTGATGTGACTCCCGTCATTGGACGCGAGTATCCCACCCTCAATGTAGTGGAGTTGATGGAAAGCCCCAATGCAGATGAGCTGATCAGAGAATTGGCCTATACTAGTAATATTTCAACAGTCAATTCGTACTGTGCTCCAAACTAACCAAAAGCTCTCTACAGTCTCCACACGAGGTGTTGTTTTCCTGCGCAAGCAAGACAATCTCACCGCCGACATGCAAAAGCAATTCATCCAACGCTTAGGCGAACTTTCGGGCAAACCCGCCTCCTCCGGTTTGCATATCCACCCCGTCCTAAACACTGGAGCCAAAGTCGCCGGCCAGCCCCAAGAAGACAAGGAGGTTACGACGATCAACTCTGGTGTTTTTAAACAACTCTTCACCACGAAGAAGGTGGATACCACGCGCTCCCACAAGAAGCAGTCGTCTGACCTATGGCACTCTGACTGCCAATGGGAGAACGTGCCATCAGATTATGCCTCTTTACGTCTGACCACGGTTCCTCCTATGGGCGGAGACACAGTCTGGGCTTCCGCTTATGAAATGTATGACCGAATTTCCGAGCCAATGCAAAAGTTCTTGGAAACGCTTCGCTTCACCTTCCACCGTGCGGATTTCAATGCGACGGCAAAAGCAAATGGTGCCTCCATCTTCAGCGGACCGCGTGGAAGCCCGGAAAACGTGGGCGAGGAAATCGTCGCTGTTCATCCCGCCGTTCGCACTAACCCGGTGACGGGCTGGAAGTCTATCTTCGCCGCCGGCTCAAAGGTTGGCTACTTCAACGACGTCACGACAGAAGAGTCGGACATGCTTCTCTCGTATATCAACAATATCCTCAAGGACAATCACGATCTTCAAGTAAGATTTCGGTGGAACCATGTCGGTGACATGGCTATCTGGGACAATCGCTCTACACTCCATAACCCAACGTACGACTTCGCTGGTCTTGGAGAGCGGGTGGGGACGCGAGCTGTGTCGTGTGGTGAAAGGCCTTACTTGGATCCTGCATCCATGTCGAGGAGGGAGGCAGCTAAGGAAAAGGGAGTGGCGATCGGCGATTGGGTCAAGGTAGCTTAGAGGATCTTACATTGATTTTTGGATCTCGCCCTAATAGATGCATGGCTTTGTTACTATGGGGTAGTATATCAATCAGTTCTATTGCTATTGTAAATTGTACGCTTGGTTTACTTTGCCTTACAACCATCGCCCCATTCTTCAAATGCATCTACCTTGACAATACTCATCAGTTACCATCTCACCTTTTCCTGTTTTGATCGTGAATAGCGGGATGGAATGGCAGCTCGAATACGGCCAGCTCCTTATAAGTTAACGATCTTAGGTTCAAGTTCCTTAAGAGTGAAGCTATATTGCCCCACTTCTACGACGTGAAAGGAACGCGCAGCATATTACGACTCCGCGTAAACGCTGTTTCTATAAGTTATGTCCAGCCTTTTTGAAGGGGTTGGTAGTTTTCACGGGCTATAAATATTAGGATTCAAACATTTAGGGCAAATGTCGCAGAAAATTAGCCCGTGCGCAATTTTTCCACTAGTAAATGTTGATGTTACAAGTAACAGGCAGAGGTCTCTCCTTGACAAGGGATGCGGCGTTGAGGGACAACGGACGCACATGTCAGAAGGCAAGGATCCGCGCGGGGCGCAGGGATCACGTGACTACCATCTAGCCAAGACTCTACCATCCGTGGATGGCAGCTGAGGAGATGGATAGCAGCGATAGAAGCTATACACACTATCCAAGGGATCGAGTGGATAGTACGGATAGCAGGATATAGTAACGAAGATATAAAGGATAGACGGTTTCTATTATTACATTTGTTGTGGTCAAATTCAAATTGTACTTTCTTACAAGTCGCTTATACTTAACAAGATCATTATATGTTACTCTATCGTATATAGAGTAGGATTGTTAAATTAAACTATTAATACTCTAATAACTCTTTTCTACTAAAGATCGCTAGATAACTCTTACGGCAGCTATCCCCTAGCTTACCTACCTTAGTACGGACTAGGACAGAGAAGTATAGTAACTCCTCTATTATCAATTCTCGACGGAACTAAGGTCAAAATCGACCTTAGTTCCCGATTTCTTGGCGAGTTTGCGGACCTTAGTTCTGCAGAATTTAGTAGAGAGTAGAACTAAGGTTGGAATAGCGCTATAAATATTAGGATTCGAACATTTGGGGCAAATGTCGCAGAAAATTAGCCTGTGCGCAATTTTTCCACCAGCAAATGTTGACAGCAAATATTCAACATCCAGCAAATGTCGCCAGCATATATCGCAAGCAAATCTTTAGTACCCAGCAAATATTGCTAGCAAATATTCAACACCCAGCAAATATCGCCAGCATATATTATCAGCAAATATTCAATATCTAGTAAGAACCAAGGATAAGAGGCTCGTTCGTAAAAGTGTTTGCCTACACTTTCGCAAATACCCCTCCCCTCTATTACTACTCATTATTACTGGCAAATGTTTCCAGCAAATATTTCCAGCAAATGTCGCCAGCAAATGTCGCCAGCAAATATTACCAGCAAATATTACCAGCAAATGTCGCCAGCAAATATTACTAGCAAATATTACCAGCAAATGTCGCCAGCAAATATTACCAGCAAATATTACCAGCAAATATCGCCAGCAAATGTTACCAGCAAATATCGCCAGCAAATATCGCCAGCATCGCCAGCAAATATAGTAGAAAGCATAAAAAGAAAAATACTACTCTACTACTATCGCTATAGTTCATATTATGTATTTTAACCACATTATAGAATGAAATAGTATATCCACTATAAAGCAACAGCTTTCTTTTAAAACACAATAAGCAGCATAGATATATTTACTAAGCTATACTATTTTATTCAGCTACTTAGAACTATAAATCTTCTATTACTATACTATCTAGTACTATCTCAAAGCCGCGCTATATATCTTCAGCAGGCAAGAAGAGCTTAGCCTATATCTAGTCTTATAGAGATATATCATCAACGATTTCTACGCATAACTTAGTAGAGAGTAGACCTTCTTATATATAGCTATTTAGAAGCAGCTTAATAGCACTTAACATATTATATACATACTTATTACACTTTAATACTATCTCTATCTAGTCTTTTAACCGCGGAATTAATCGTTATTCTATAAACGCGTTTAGAACGCTGCCGCGTAGAAGTAAGGCAAAGATACCTATACTAAATTTTTACTTTATTATAAACTAGCGCTTTCCGTAGTCTAGGTATTAGTTCTATATCTTATACATAGCCCAATCTTCGTCGCCCGCTATTATATCCTTACTATAGATCTTATAGTATAGCTATTCTCAAGCGACGGTCGCTACGCCTCGCCCCCGCGTACTAGTTACGTTAACTCTCTTCTAAAGTAAGCTTTCTAATTCCTCGTATTCTATATAGAGCGCCGCTATAATCTATTAATATCTTATATTACTAATAATATCTGCCGTCTCGCTCTAACGTATAGTAGAAAGCAAGTTACAGAACCCTTCTACCTCTTAACGCGTAAGCGCGGGCCTTCTTCGCTAGCTCTAGACCTATAATAATACTATTTCCCCTTCTTAGGTACTAGAATCTACTTCAATAGCGTTACTTACGTTGTCTTTAGTAGTAGATTTTATAGGGCCTTTAAGCGCAGGTAGCTAGCTAGTAGTACTAGTAAAGAGGCGTTGTCCCTCTTAGTAGAGGTCTCTCTAAGTCTAGAGAATAGCGCGCTAGTCTTCTAGGTAGTTGTGCGTCGTAACTGCTTTAGCGCGATTTATTATCTCTACTACCTCGTAAATTCCTACCCTCTATAGCAACTTAGCGAAATTACAGTATTTACGTTTCTATTCTAAATAGGTAATTTTGTTCTTTTACGCCACTACTATATCCTATATACTAGCTACTATCTCTATAAGCGTAAAATCTAACTAGTTCTTAAGTTAGCGATTTACCTACCGCGTTATAGACTCTTTATATACTCTTACGTATTTAGCTAAGTAGTTAGGTCTATCTACTTCTTCTTTACTCTCTTTCTAGATAGAATTAAGCGTATCCTCTTAAGCACTATCGTATACCTACTTAATAAACTCTATTAGGCGTCGTTTATCTACGTACTAGTATACCTATTAAATAGTATCCTTAGGTATATACGTAATAAAGGCTTATATAAGCTTAATAGTATTAGGAATAGTATAGAATATTAGCGTATTTAGCTCTACAATATTAAAGGCGGTATACACTAACTTAGTAAGATTTGTGCTCGCTTATAACAGATTAGGCGAGATTCCTAATATAGTATAAGTTATAACGGCGGTATTTATAATAGATTTAGTTAAGTATACTAAGTATATTAGCAATTTTATAGAGTAATATGTAATACGTTAAAGCGTTAATTAGGTATTCCTAGAATTATAAGAGAAAGGATAAGTTAATAACTAGGTCGCTATACTATTAGGCTAACTTTATAATTAGACTAACGCTAGCATTAGACTAACTATACTATTAATTTGATAGTAGCGTTTAACTTAGAGAGTCCTATATACGAGAACTACGTAGCTTTTAATTTAGGCATATATACTAGTTAAAAAAGAAAGATAAATAGCTACGTTGTTATTTTTCTTTTTATACTACGCTTCTCTTTTATTTTATATTCGTACTAGTATTCTATTATACGTTTACTATACTATATCTCTCCTACATTAACATCTCAAGGTAAACGAAACCTATAGTATTCTTATCTGTATAGTTCACCAATACGTAATTTTACTACTTAGTATTAGAAGACACTTTAATAAGCATTATAGTAAAGACCTAACGCCCTCTAAAAGAGCGTAGCTATAATAAAAGGCGGAGGACCTAACCCTCTCTATTCCTCTCAAAACAGACTATTTATAGTTCGTATTTACTAAACCTAATAGCAGTCTACTTAATAAGATTCTATATCTTATCGTATACCTATCTCTCGCCTGCAACAAATATAACTATATTTATATAAAAAAGACGGCTAATAGAGCTATAAAAGAGCATCTTTATACTACGCATAAGATAGTCGTTAGGCGTAAAACGCGAGAGCTATTAGAGATACTTAAGCATATATAGTCTACGTTTAGTTAGCGTTACTTTATTAGAGCGTAAGATATAGAGGGCGCTAATATACTACGCTATTTCGAAGTTATCCCTTCTTCTACTATAAGAGAGACCCCCTCTCCTAGTCTAACTCCTAACGGCTAGATCGACGATAGTAAGCCTAGGTAGGAGAATTTAGTAGATAATAGAACTGCTAACAACAATACGCACGAACTAGACTAGAGTAATATACTAGACTACCTACAATCGCAGTTAAATAAGGCGTTAGCGTAAGTAGAGAAGAGAAGAGAAGAGCGTCTAGTAGTAGTACCGCATAGGCTATAAGTATAGACATATCTATAGCTTACCTATACCTAATTCTTAGAGGTACTCCCTTCTATATAGGAGGAGGTATTTACGTTAATAGTAATTCCTACGCAACAGAGAGACCTAACACTCTACTATCTCTACACAACTATTAAGAGTATAGTATAGATATAGTAGAATACAATAGTACAAATATTACAGTATACACGTATTTAGGTTATATAAGAAAATAGTAGTAATATTCCGTTATACCTATTAGAGACGTACTAGAATATATTGGTCAAGTATATATTACTATTACAAAAGTTATTTTTATTTTTCTATCGCGTACTAGTAGAAGGTAAGCCTAGTCTATCCTAGCTACAGCTCTCGCCTACATAATATACTACCTAGAAATAGATTGTCGCCTATTTAAATAGTATAGTAGAGCTATTCTCTAAGGTAGAGGCTACCTACTCGCGAACTAGACTAGATCCGCTCAAGTAGCTATACTACGCGTTCTAGATATCGCTAGTCAAATAGACGTACCTAGAGGACAATTTTAAGCTACTACTTATAGTCGCTATAGCCTTTCTAGTCGTTTCTAAGAAGAGTAGAGAGCTACGAGAAGAGTACCTCTTTACGATAGACTTAAGTACGCTTAAGAAGATAGCCTATTTAGCGAGCCTATAGAAGTTTTAAGAAGAGTTTATTTGCCTAGTATAATAGGCTGCTGCCGCTACTATAGATAAACCTATTACGTAGGTAGAAGCGTCTACCCTTATTATAGAATAAGCCGCTCTATCAGATACACGCTAGAGCTAGAAGAAGGTAAATCAATCTATAGCCCGCTAGTTTTAGTTATAGGTATATAACTATCTTACTACTAAGTACTCTACGCTAATAAACTAGATAATTAATATAGCGCGATATCTTAGCTGCTTTCGCTATAGTAAGAACCTTAATACGTTTATATACTAGAATAGCGATATAGTTACTATCTAAGGTATTTAAACGTCGCTATCCAAGTATACGTTAATAGTCTATAATATATACGAAGAGGTATCGTCGTTACTATATTAACTTACATTTATACGTAAGCGCAGCGCGTTACCTATTATTTCTTAAGACGATTTAATTGATAACCTAACTATTATAACACTAGAGTATAGCCTCTTCTCCCCCAAGACGCCTGCGCTAAAGCTAAAGGCATACTTTATCTAGAAATAGCTTCTTACCTACTACTAATAGAGGTATCGCGTACTAATTAATAACCTAGTAAGTGCTAGGCAAATCTAAAACTATTCTAATATAGTATAGAAGTTTCTTAATACGCTCCTTAGTCTCGTCTATTTTACTAGTAGACAACCTACGCGCGGCACTAAAGTACTAAGTATATAGTATAAGAATCTAACGCATAGTATCTCTTATAATATCTTCCTCTATAATAGGCTAGTTACTATTATACTACAGTACTATAAAGGGTACAATCGAGATAAGTCCCTTAAAATTATCTACTAGTTCCTTCCGCAGCTAGTAGGTAGTCTTCTTATATAGTACCTTTAGCTTATCCGTCCCTTCTACGCACTAGTCTAGTACTAGGTACTAGAGAGTATATAGAATACGTATCTTTACTACGCGATAAGCTCGTTGCTATAGCCAGACCGCAATAGCGAGCAGTACACGAGAGCGTAACAAATATACTAAGTATTAGAGTAGAGTACGACTAAGTAAATAGATTAGATAATTAATACAAATATAATACGGCACCTTATAATTACGTTTAGTAGGAGGCTTAATAGTGGTACGAGTTAGATTCTTAATAAGCTATCTAGAGAAGAGGTAGATAAGCTTATAGAGGAGGCTAAGGTAGAAGAGCGAGAGATATAGGCTAGCTATTCTATAAAGATAGCTAGCCTTATCTACTCGCAGTCTATAATTAAAGTGTTTACTAAGCGATTTAAACGTACCTATAGACATTTTAAGGTATTAGTTAAGTAGCACTACGCGCTTAGATTTAATATTAAAAAAGCCTTTAAGGATCTTCTTAGTACGCCCCCTATAGTATAGATAGGCCCTAAGGACGTAAGTAATCGTATCTAGTATAATTATAAGCGGCTACTACGGGAAAACTTTAGCTAGATAGCTATATTTTAGCTATAGTAAGAAGACGTTATCTAAGCTATTATAGGGGGCGAACTAGTAGTAGTATATATTACAGGTACTAGCGCAGGAAAAAGCCTTACCTTTCTATTACCTACTTATTATCTAGGCTACAGCTAGAGCATTATATTAGTACTACTAGTAGCGCTACAGTATAATCTAGTCGCAGAATATTAGAAGCTTAGTATCTAGGCAACTATATAGAAGAATAGCTACTATAATTAATCCGCGTCGATTATCCTTACTACGCTAGAGTATATTACCTAAATAGCGTTTATAGAGATAACGTATCGTCTACGTAGTATAGGCAAGCTTAAGCGCATTATTATAGATAAGTTTTACTATATCCTCTTACTAGACTATTCGTACCAACCTTATCTACTCAAGTTATAGAAGTTAACGCAATTTAGGGTTCAGCTAACTCTTCTATCTACTATAGTACTAGTATAAGAGTAACTTAATACCTTTTAGCTACTAGAGGTACCTACGGATACTATCTCTTTCTAAGTTGTTATAAACTAGCCAAATCTAAGCTAGCAAGTTAAGTCAATTACGCTCTCGTCTAAAGAGAATATAGGCGAGCTAGCTACCTATATCTAGTCGCAGCTACCTAGGTACTCTAAGCTACTAGTATATATAGATAGAATAACTACGGCGGATACTCTTAGCGCGATACTTACGTATAGTAAGTACTATAGCTAGATAGCGATAGAGGAGCGTCTATCTACCTAGGAGGTATTCTACGCTTATAAGGCAGGCGTGCTCGTAGCTACGTTAGCGTTTCTTATAGAGATAAATATCTCTAATATTTGTAGAGTACTATAGCTAGGCCTACCTAATTATCTTATTAGCCTTATATAGGGCGGCGGGCGAGGTAGGCGGGATAGCGAACTCTATCTAGTATAGATAGTCTTATCCTGCTATATTTCTAACCTCTATTACGATAAAGTAAATATAGAGGCTAAGGCTATAGTAGATAGCTTTATCTAGCGTAATATACGCTACTCTATATATCGCCGGCGTATTCTAGAGTAGTATTTTAATAGAGATACGTAGCGATAGACGTACTAAACTAACGAGTAGCTATATAATATCTGCGAGGCGTCTAGGTTAACGCTATCTAGAGTACTTACTAAGAGCCTAGCTAGGACTCCACTTTCTACTTCTATACGTAGTAAAATCTAGCCTAGCCCCCCCTCTACGATAATACTAGTCTCTAGGAGACGCCAAGCGTCGTCGTCTCCCAACTATAAACTATCTATACTACGGCCCTTTTCTAGTAGACAGTCTAGTAATAATATAGTAGATATAATAGAATCGCTGTTAATCCTTTACTACCTACCCTATAGCCCTTAGAAGAGGAGACAGCTATCGTTTACAAATACAATAGATAGAGATCTAGCGAGCCTAGAGCGCATCTATAAAGTACTATATAAGGTAGGCGTAGATAAGGAGGCTATAGAGCTAAATACTGCTACTACTTACCTTCAACTTACGCAATAAAATTAGTAGCTTACGTTTTATATAGAGAGAGTAGAGGATAATACCGCCGCACGCTATAAGCTATTCTATAAGAAGCTACTTGCTACGTAATAGTTTTAGATATAATACTACGTTATTTGCTTCTACGTTAGTAGTAACTACTAGTATAGACGTACCTAGTATAACTAATTTATTAGGAGCGTAGTATCGCGATACTAAAGCTAGATAAACTAATAATAGAGGAAAGGCATATACTAGTTATACCTTATACTAGCTAACTACTACCCCTAATAGAGCCTAGTAGGCGACGGCTAGATAGTCTAGGTCTCTAACCCCTACTTCTAATATATAGATAAATAAGCGATTATTAATATATAGGCTTACCTATAGAATAATTGTCTAGGAGCAAAAGCCCGTTAGATTAAGAAGATTTAGACTAAGTAGGCTAACTTTAATCCTAATAACGATAACTACTTTTGAACCTACTTCTAGCAAATAGTTCTATTTGGGAATAACTATAAGGCGAATAAGCTTTACTTAGACGTAAACTAGATTACGTAAACCTTTTTCCTACACAGTTATAGCCTATAGAAGCTTCTTTCTAGTATACGGACCGTTACGTAAGCTAGTACGATATAATAAATAGTTAGAATAGAAAATATAACGTTATCCTATCTCTACACGCTACAGCAAAAAAGCGTATCCTACCCTTATTAGAGCTAGACGAGATAGATCTATCTACGTAGAAATAAGAAATAGTTCTAATCTTAGTCTAGCGTTATCTAATCTAACTCTAGCGTTACTTTACTTCTATATAGTATTATCTAATCTCTATCTAGCGTCCGTTACTCCCTATCTAGTATTCTTTAATCTCTGCCTAGCGTCCCTACTATCTAACGTCTACTCTATCTACTAGATAGTAGTAGCTATTCTACGCTTAAGATAGGAAGAGAGTTCTTTATTAAAGTATAGAGGCCCCTATACTTTTGTAAGCCTCTCTTCTCTACTCTATTTCTCTAAAAACCTATACCTAATAGGACGTTCCGTTACTCTAATATAGTCTTTAACACGACGTATATCCTATAATTAAGAGAAAAATAACCTTACTTCTAAAACTATTTCTGTGTTATCCTTACTATATAGTTACTAGAATTTATAGCCTAATTATTGATACTACCTATAACGAGAATATACTAGTATACCTAAATAAGATTTTAAGACTTATAAGATTACGTAATACTTACTTTACGTTAGACAACGTAGGCGAGTTTACGAATAATAAGCGAACTATAGAAAATATCTCTCTAGTCGTAACCTAGCTAAGAAATAGAAAGCCTATCTAGATTATCTAGCGTAGCGTTAGACGGGACAGCCTTTAGAAGACGTATAAAGAGAAGAGAAGTAGGGGGGGGCGTTTATAGAAGTATAGTAGGTAAGTTTATAGAGAAGTAAACGCGCGATTACGTATTCTTTAGTACTAGAGCCTTAGTACTAGTTAAACTCCTATAATAAATAGGCTCTCTTACCTAAACTCTCTTACCTAAACCCTCTCTTACCTTAACCTTACGCCTCTTCTATCTTCTCTACTCGCTTTGCGCTTTACTACTCTAACCTATACCTATAATAAATATAATATAAGCTCCCCGTTAAGCGCGCTAGATCTAATTACGTATACACGCTTAGTACTATAGAATTTAGTAGATAGGTAACTAGCGGATTAGCGCTACCTATAGCGGGACCTATAAAAAGGTACGTCTTATATCCCCCGCCTATACTTTTAAAAATGCCCCTCTTACCTCTCTCTTCTTCTTAGCCAAGCAAACTTTCTTCTACGATTTAGGAAATAGCTATAGTAGTTAGAAGTACCTTCTATAGTAGAATATAGCTACTATATTTGGATTTACTATATAAATATACCTCCTAGTAATATAACAGCCTATAGTCTGTAGTTAGTATAAGAAACGGCTTTTCTTTACTAGTATAGAGTTATCTTAAATCTCTAGGTAGAACATTTCTTTAGCCTAAGTATTATTCTAATACGTACTAGGATATAGGCGCTTTGGATAGAGAGAGAGGAAGAGAGGGAGAGGTATTTTCAAAAGTATAGCCTATACTTTCGTAAATACTTCCCCCCTCTTTAATAAGCTAGCTATACTTTCGTAAATGCTCTCCTCCTCTTAATAAGCTAGCTACACTTTTATAAATACCCCCCCTCTTTAATAAGCTAGCTACACTTTTATAATTAACCCTCTTACTAGGTATCTTCTACTACTTACTTTAGTAATATTTATCTACTCTTACGGTTGCTAATAATAAATTACGTATTCTAGGTTACTACTACTATAGACGTCTTTAGGGCCTATAAAGCTAGCGAGGATAGAGAAGATTTAGAATCTAATATCTAGACTCTTATAGACGCTAAAACTATAAAGAAGTAGTAAGAAGTAGGTATAGACGAGAACGTATAGAAGAATATATAGGTCCCGCCTAGTTAGCCCTATAAGCTAATAGAGGTCGCTACTATATTAAAGTCTATCTTACCTATTTATAAGTACTTTAGGTTTACGTCTAAAAGCTAGTTCTCTAACCGTATTCTTAAGTCTAATATTATAGTTTCTATTATATAAGACTTTGTAAACGCGCGAATTACAATACTTAGAGAATATAGAACGTCTACTAGCTTTAAGTCTCGCCCGCAGTTCTTAACTATCTATAAACTAATACGTACTAATATAAATATACCGTATTAGTAGTATACTATATTAAACGCGAAGCTTATAGAGAGGGCGTACTTTCTAACTATTGAGGACGTATACGCCTGCGGATATAAGAACTTAATTATAGATATTTTTAGGAGCTAGTTTAGTCCTCTATATAACGTCTCTAT
>KE747811.1:0-97258 GCA_000465215.2 Pyrenophora seminiperda CCB06
CCCTAACCCTAACCCTAACCCTAACCCTAACCCTAACCCTAACCCTAACCCTAACCCTAACCCTAACCCTAACCCTAACCCTACCTAGTTTAGCTATATCTAGTACCCCTACTAGCTACCGTCTTCTTTAATAACGTTACTAGAGTTTCTACGCTCTACTACCTAGTCTATCTATATAGCGGTAGCAGCCAACGCGCGTCTTAGCTATATCTTCTTCTCGTCGCTATCTACTAGCTTAGTAGGTGTAGCGCTTTAGACTTTAAACAGCTAGCCTAGCGTACTAGTATTATAGAACTTCTAGTATACTATACTAACTATCTATCTCTACTATATAGCTACTAGACAGCTAATACTACGTATATAGCTGCTAGTCTAGCTGTAGTAGTTCTAGCTATACTCCTATATCTTCTTTATATACTAGTAGATATATCTATACTCGTGGTACTTTAAGCTATCTATATATACGGGTAGATAGGGTAGCGGCGTAGTATCTAGGCGTAGAAATATAACCTCGTCTACACTATTGGCCTAGTTCCGCAACTATAGCTTCTAGCTAGTAGCTTCTACTATACTACGCCGTGTATAGGGAGTTAGCTCTTAGTATTTAGTATCTAAGTAAGTATATAGCTACGACTTTATAACGCCCTACTTATAGCTCTTATATATCGCTATACAATATATAGGCAAATACACAAAAATCTCTCTAAATAGATCTATTATAGTAAGTAATTATAGTATAAGCAATACTAATATTAGTGTAAATAGTACTGTTACTACTATATAGTAGTAAATTAGTTGTTATTTATATTTCTATTTATTTTAGTTACTCTACTAATATAAACTTAGTTGTCTGACGTTACCCTAGTGTACCTAAAACTCTAATTCTAGAGTTGTAGTTGACTTAGAGTTAAGCTCTAACTCTACTCTACTCTAGGGTATAGGCTACATTAGCGAACACTAATCTTCTATTATATTTTATTAAATATCTCACGCTATAGTTGTCGCACAGCTATAAAAAGTAGTTTATTGAATTTATACAAGTTTTCTGCATCTACGATAGAAGTTGCATTAATTTTAAGCGCTATTCTAACCTTAGTTCCACTCTCTACTAAATTCTGCAGAATTAAGGTCCGCAAACTCGCCAAGAAATTAGGAACTAAGGTCGATTTTAACCTTAGTTCTGTCGAGGATTGAAGATAGAGATTTAAAAGGCGTCGCTATAGTATATAGGCGTTAAGTTAAATATAATTAGGTAGTAGTATATATCTAAGGCAATTTAGCGGTAGTATATCTAGAACTCTAAGGCACGTAAGGCGTACTTAAATGCAGATAAGAATAATGCGTCGTTAGAGGAAGATAAGGCGTTTAACTTATAGACTAGGCATAGTAGTAAAGTAGCTAGCGCGATTTATAGGTAGTTACTATATAAGGCGGTGTTTAGTGTAGAATCTAAGCGGTTTATATTCTAGGTAGCCAGCAGTAAGTAGCATAGGTTTTTAGAACTCCTATCTACGCAGGAGAAGAAGCTACTACAACGGAGCCCGCTAGCGGTCAAGGCACGTAGGGAGGCACTTGAGGAGGAGTACCGGCGGTAGAAGATAATGCGGCTAGTGGATGTGGACAGTAAGCTGTAGCGGCTGCTAGCTTCGCCATGGTTTAGGCGCACATTAACAAGAAAAGAGTTTGCTGAATCCTTGCGAGATCCATCAGACGGACGGTACCATATTCAAGCTAACGATTGGGACGAAGAAGCTCTCCTCATTCTTCTCAACATCTTCCACGTCCGAACACGCCGAGTTCCAGCTACTGTAAGCTTGGAGATGCTCGCGAAAATCGCAGTTCTTGTCGATTACTACGAGCTCGAAAACGCAGAGGTGATGGAGCGTGACACCAAGGACTGGATTGCCAATGTGAGGCGTAGTGTTGCGATCCCATCTTCTTACTGCCGCGATCTTATGCTGTGGATCTGCATCTCTCGAGTATTTTGCATGAGAGAAGAATTCGAGAAAACGACAGCTGTGGCGATCAAAGAAAGTAAAGGCTGAATTCAAACTCTAGATTTGCCGATTCATCAGGGGATCACATGTATGTTCTTGACTTGCCTCGATGCAGGTTCCAATTGCTAATTCTAATTAGCCAGTATCGAACGCAGTCGATGCAATGCCCTTGAGCACATTATCTCTGAACTGCACCGCTTACTCGGGGCCTATCGAGATATCAGTTATTCCTGTCCCAATAATTCATCTTACTCCTTTCAATGTGGAGCTTTTCTCTTCGGCGCTTTGATGAAATACATGGAGAGATGGGGTTATCTCTCGCCCCGGCCGGAGAGTCCTTTTATGGGAATCAGCCTCAATGCAATCTGCAATAGGAGCGGAATGGCAGAGAATACGAGATGGTGGCACAAAAGCGGTCGTCACGGCTACTACGGAGGATACGATCACGACAGGGCTGAGGTCCACTCGTGCAGCCTAAATTCCAGAATCGAAGGAGTGGTTCAGGATGCCATGGCTAATGTGAAAGGATTGAAGTTTCAGGACTTGCCGGAAAATAGCCAGGCTTCGTTTGCAAATTGATCCGCACATTCATCTTTAAACAATAGTTATATGATCTCGGAGCGTTTCCATATGTCTGATGGTTTGTTCTTGTTATATGTGTTCATCGGAGGGGCTAGGTGACAACGCGATTATACAAGTTGTTAATCTTTTGCGGCGAAGATGTATCATTCTCTCCATTGACGAAATCACGTTTTGGAAATATGCTACATGAGCCTCGTCAGAAACAGTAAGACACTTTATTAGTTACACTTAATGAAAGCGCTAAAATAGGTTCATATGCGAACGATCCAAAATAGCTTAAACGACAACTAAGAGCTCTTTAACACAATAATGGAACGATGAAGGGAGGCTTTTCATAGGTGATTACGTTTTGGTAGATCAAGTTGCATCCTTTTCGGGCAATAAATACAAACCTTAACTTCTTTCACAATTTGTCCAATTTAGCACGCTACACAATCGGAACAAAGAAATGGCAGAAACGGCGGGACCACCACCTTCTATTCAACTACTCAAACTAACAGTCCCGCCACAAGGCGGAAATTACTGCGTACCTCTGCTAGATTGCCTGTGTTATGGAAACAGCAGTATACGTTATATCTCTTATATCCGTTGCTACATCCCACTACTCCTCACGTTGCTCTGGCCCTGAACGTCGCACCATGCTGTTAGCCGTTTTATCGTTCCCGTTCTCTGCCTCTTTGTCCCCATCATGTCCGTCGCCCGTATCCACTACATCTGATCCATTTTTTGGCAATTTGCTCTGCATCGGAGCATTCCATCCTAACTTGTTGCTCCATCTACCAGTTTTGTCTTGATTCGCAACAGGTCTACTCTCACTCCACTCTGAACTCATGAGGTATAAATGTGTATAGGGAGGTGATATATTTGATGACTTATTAAGTAAAAGCGCTTCCTGTGCTGTTTGGAAAGAACCCCGAGGAATGCTACTACGCCTCGGTATAGAGAAATATATTGTTTGGTAGCTCAATCGTCGACAAGTGTACCTAGCAGGGTATATAACAGCGCAACCGGAGTCCGCGGGCAACGAGCTTTGCTGCCACCCAGATCCTTCTCAAAGCAAATCAACGCCCATTGGCGCATTACGGTTCTTCATTCTTGGCGAAAAATCACAGCCGACACAAGCTGAGACTGCAGGTGCTGGACGAGCTCACATGCACGCAGATGCGGTGACGGCCATGCACTCAGCGCTTTTTGCCTATGGCAATGATCAGCTTGACACGGAACAAGCAACCAATAATTGCTTCATAATCATGAATGGCTAATATAAATGGATGCAATAGGGCTACTTTCATTCAACGCTGTAACAAGACAAGGAAAGCAGCCTGCAGTTCGCGCATGTCGCCCCCACGAGGACTAACCTCCATCTGGAAGGTGACACATGGTAATACTGTATTGATGAGGCGTGAAGGATGCCGAACTACTGATATGTATACCTGCATACATTTGCAGTTTCCGCTTTCTGCGTGCTGTCTACCTCTCATCGCAGGCGGCACATCGGCCCGCCTGGTGTACACTTGTACAGAAAAACCGGCTCGACAAGCATTAGACTTTGATTGGACCAGAATTTCGGCGAACAGTTGACTCGTGATGTTGCTAAAAGCGGCGAGCAATACCTGGGTAAAGTCATCATTGGGCAACAGAGGTGCATAAGAGTGTAGATTTCTTATGAATCGACTGATATCCATGGACGCCACGGTCCTTAGTACTCGACCTTGAGCGTTCTAAAAACTGACAAGATGGCCACTCTCCAAGATTTGAAAAGCGCCCTCCGGTCGAAGACAGGCGTAAAGACAACGCCCCCAAAGCAGAAATTATCAGATATACAGTACGACAACGGTTTCAGAATCTTGGTGCAGGGTTCGACAGGTTATCAGGATTTCATCATCCCACAATTGACCCAGGTCCTGGCGTCACTGTTCGACTCGAGATCCCAGATCTCTGCTCTCGAAATTGGACCTGGCCCCAAGAGTGTGCTTGGCAGTCTTCCCGATCACCAGAGGAGGAAGATCCGACGATATGAAGCTTTTGAGCCCAATCAATTATTTGCAGCAAGCCTAGAAGGATGGCTTTCGGTCAATACCGCAATGGGGTCACGATTCCCCTGCCTGGAAAGGCCACCAACAATTCATCGTTTGCCGTTTGATCCACAGCAAAACATGAGGAGCGACAGCAGTAGTGACGCGATTGACGAAGACAGGGGACACGACGTGATCCTCTTTTGCCACAGCATGTACGGCATCCAATCGAAACGAAAAGCCATCGAACAGGCGCTGAAAATGCTTGGAGAGAGGAGAGGCGGAATGGTGTTAGTTTTCCATCGTGACGAAAATTTATACCTTGACGGCCTCGTGTGCCAGCAATCTGCTGCTTTCCCGACTGGAGTCGTCAGGGTGGCAGATGAAGATCATGTCCTGGACGACTTCACTCCCTTCATCGCAGGTTTCGTAATGCACGATGAAGAAGTGCAAAAGACTGTCCAAATTCAGTGGCGGAAGGTGTGTCGAGATTTGGGTCGTTATGAGGACGCGTATCCAGGTTATCTCTCATTCCGCTCGCCGGATATCATGGTGGCCTTCAATCAGCATGCGACAAAAGTATCAGAGCTCACGGCGCAATTGCCAGCGCTCAAGACAGATAGGCATATCAAAAATCGGGAAGCTCATCTGCGTCGACCAGCGGCAATCTGCCGACCAACAGGAATCTATCACATTCAGCTGTGTGTCTGGTGGGCCCTCAAGCACGCAGTTAGCTTGATTGTCATCGGCGGTGGACACAGCGGCCACTGTGTTTGGAACAACGTCATCTCAGTCGACATGGGTGCCTTCAACCAAGTATATATTCATGGTACAGAAGAGAAAGACTTACCTGCCAATTCTGGTTCCAGCGCCTTCGTCGTTGTCGAAGCTGGCTGTACATCTGGAGACATCACCAGGAAAGCTATGGCGGCAGGCGTAACAGTACCCTTGGGATCGCGCCCAAGTGTAGGTGCAGGATTATGGCTGCAGGGTGGCATCGGACATCTGGCTCGACTGCATGGTCTGGCCTGCGACGCTATCGTGGGTGCTGTTATGGTCAGCGTTGACTCTGGCCAGGTCCTCTGCGTGGGCTATGTTCCAAGTGAACATCAACCGGCTATGTCTGTTCGAGCAGAGAATGAAACCGAAATTCTTTGGGGATTAAAGGGCGCAGGAACAAATCTCGGCATCATCGTCAGTATAACGTTCAGGGCTTATACGGCCCCTGTATATATCGTTCGAAACTGGGTTGTGCCACTCAGCGGTGGTCTTGAAGCGCAGCTCAAGCTCGGCAGGTTTGACGAATTCGTTGCCAGAAAGCTCAGCCGGAACTGTTCTGCAGATGCCTATCTGTACTGGGAAGATAGTCAACTGCATCTTGGCTTCACCATGATTGAGTCTACGACGGCATCCGCTTTGTCGAAAGGTTCGTTCTCCACGATCGTAAGTTCTCATCTCGGAGCAGAAGAAGATGAAGTCAAGGTGGTAGACAGCGTCGGTCTGTTTGAGACAGAGATGTACGTTTCGAAGATGCACGGCGGGCATGGCAGGGGCAAGACGTCTTCGTTCAAGCGGTGCCTGTTCATGAAGGAGATAGGTAATCCCAAGGTAGCTGAGCGCTTGGTGGTAGCCATGGAAGCTCGCCCGTCGCCGCTGTGCTACCTTCATCTACTGCAAGGAGGAGAGGCGATTAGCGACATCGCGGCTGAGGCTACTGCTTTCGGCTGTAGGGACTGGCACTTTGCCTGTGTGATAACTGGTGTTTGGCCTCGCGATCAAGATGGCACTGAAGTCGCACGGGCTGCCATAGAATGGGTTTACAGTGTTGCAGATGACTTGCTGCCCTTGTCTAGTGGAGCCTACTGCGCCGACCTGGGACCTGACCCGAGAGACGCCGCACTTGCTACTAGAGCCTTTGGCGTCAACCGGCAACAGCTCATTCAACTCAAAAATAGGATGGATCCGCGAAATGTGTTGGCTTACGTCTGTCCGCTCCCGAAACCGCCACTAGGCCCGAAGCTCATCCTTCTCGTGACTGGTGAAAGCTGTGCTGGCAAAGACTATTGTGCTGATGTGTGGGTCTCCATGTTCGCAGAACGTGCCCTCACGACTCGTGCTGTGAGCATTAGTGAAGCGATTAAGCGGGAATACGCGGTGGCTACTGGTGCCGACCCTGATCGACTGCTTTCTGATCGCGACTATAAGGAGCAGCACCGCCCAGCACTGACAGCATACTTCATGGAAAAAGTGCAGCACCAACCCCAGCTGCCAGAGGAGCAATTTATGAGAGTGGTACATGGTGCTGCCGATGTGGGCGTACTGGTGATCACCGGTATGCGAGACAAAGCACCCGTTGCTGCCTTGTCGCATCTTGTGCCGAACAGCAAGCTTCTCGAGGTTTACGTGCAAACCAGTGAACAAACGCGACGGTCGCGTAAAGGGTGTGATCACGAGGGCATTGGTCGTGCTCGCGATGAGACAGTTGAACCAGGCAAGCCACATCAGGAGGCGTTGAGCTACCGACCCAGTGCCGTGTTCGACAACGAAATGCACGGGAATGAAGCTGCGAAAAACTTTTTCGAAGTCAACCTGCTGCCCTTGGTTCACGAAGACTTACTGCGACTTGCTGACATGGTGCGTCCAGCACCCGATTTCCCACACGAAAACGTCGTGTTCCGCCATGTGCTCGGCATCTCTCAACAGCCGAACGGGCTAGCTTTGTGCACGTCTCTCCTACAGAGTCACTTCATTGGCGACTGGCGCAACGTCGCTGCGGTGGCATGTTGCGAGGTTGGCGGCATCGTTTTTGCTTCTGCATTGTCTTTGCGAGTCAACGTCCCCTTAGTACTCATACGCGAAGCTGGCAAGCTTCCCCCACCTACTGTTTCTGCTGTGAAATCTCGGTCGCATGTTTCATCTTTGATCCGCAGCGACTCGGAACAGAAGCGGATAGAGATTGAACGAAGCGCAGTACCTAAGAACGGTCCAATCGTGGTAGTAGATGACACGCTAGCTACAGGCGAAACGCTTTGTGCAGTGCTGCAGATATTACAAGGGGCTGGTGTTGCTGTTGAGAATATGAGCGCCATGGTTGTTGCCGAATTCCCCATTCACCGTGGACGGGAACTGTTGTGCAGACGTGGGTTCAGTGGAGTGAGCGTTCAAAGTCTTCTCACGTTTGGCGGTGTATAATCTTCAATGATGTGCTATTACTCATTTCGGATAATTTGCATGAAAATAACCTGTAAAAGTCGTGATTTTAGTGTGGCCTTGGCCGAGTCACCGACTTGCTGTACCAGACATTAACAGCTTTGGCATAGTTATAGGCTGTTCGATTTGCATGGAAGCCACGTAACGACACTTCATTGTATGACATTCTCTTGCAAGGCAGAGCCTGCATGAGCACTTGAAAACAGCGACCACCTTCTACGTTCGTTCAAAAATTTCATTCGTGCTTTTCTATTTTTCCTCAAGTTGCAAATACGCCTACATTCAAATACGAGATCGATGCTAAAGCGGATACGATAACCGTCTTCAAACCCCCACGTCCTAGCTTTTCATCTTGGAGTCCCGCTGAGGTTGAAGGAAGCATGACAACGCTTGACCAGGGACTTACTTCTCAAGATGCTGACCAGACAACCTGTCAAAGTTGCTATTATCCCGGATAATGAAAGTGAGTCAATTCCAAACGACACCAAGAGAGACGAAATTTGGTATTATGTTTTCTGGCGCTGCCTGGGATCAACGTCATTCACAATGAGCGTACGCTACGAGAGCCAGGCTCTACGGGACGTGAACGAGGCCGGACGCTATTTAGCGCACGGAATCCCAGAGGGAAGTTGCAGGATTAGGAAGAGACTTCCATAATGCGAGTAGCTCCAGAGCTCCAGTAATTGCTAGTGGTAAATTGACGAGGCCCGCCGTTCGGCATTCATCCTGGCACAAAGTATGTGAGTCGGCAGATAAGTCTCAACTAACGACTTTGTCGAACTTGCATACGGTCTTCTAGATAAAAAGTTATTGACGCTTATTGGGTCTTGATTAGCGACTTACATGATTGAGACGGCCTGGAATGTCGATCTCTTTTCGTAGGTCGCTGAACTGCGCATAAGTACATTTGAACATCTTGACAGCAACTGACTTGCCACTTGATTTGTCGTAGCCTAAAGATACAGTGCTTGTCGTACCGTGAAGATTGGCATCGAAGATGCTATAGCCGTGGTAGTCAATAGTAGGTTTGAATGGAGTTGGTGACAGAAGCATGACAGACTTGGTGGGCCCGGCGCTGGCCCGTTGGAAGGCTTCTTGAAGTTTTCGTTGTTGTTGTGCCTGGTTAAAATCTGTGTAGACGAGAAGATAAGTCAGGTCGCCAATTCAGATGCTAGTATCGTGCTGGAGAGATCTTATAATCTGGTCCGTCCTGCTCCCTTTCGATGTGGCATTGGAGGGTTTTGCCTATAGGATCAAAAGCAGGCCTGGAAGTTGCGCTGCATTGAACCAGGCCAGATCAGCGAAGTGGGATGTGCCATCGTTGGTCGCGGCTCGAGCTTGGGTGGGCGGATACGGCCATCGGTCGGGGGCGGTTGAGCGAGGTCGATACACGTTCTTCCCTGCGCAATGAGCGGGCATGACTGTTGCAGACCACAAGCTCCCAGTTGCCTATTGCTACAAGGATATCGTTACGTGACGTACGTGGTTGGCACATGACCCATCATCCTGAGCCGGACCATTGCGCTAGAGGCTTCTTTGCCTTGCACAGCCACTTTGCAAGCTATAAAGCGCATGCCCTGAATCGCAGCCAACAGACAGATCATTCGGGAACGCACTCGGCAATGCGCCCGATCAGCGCCACTGGTCTCATGTCCACTATCGAAGTGTTGCTTGTCTACTATCAAGTACCGGCCATTTTTATCTTGTGGTCGAGCTTGGTACGACATCAAGCTGAAGCCGCATGGCAGCTTCACTGGAAAGATCTTAGTTTGTAGTAGCGCTAAAATACTAGAGGTATCCATTTTTTTTTTGTTTTCGTGACATACGGAGTTGTTTTGTTGCTTGGTTTACTCCTTGGTCCGGAGATGCTGCATGCGGCTCTTTCGTATGTCGGGAAACCTCGCGTTCCAAAAAGGAGGCCCAGTTCTCTTTTGCTACATCATTTGAACTCGGGCCTACTTGCGTAAGCTGAGGGAAAGATTCCACACATGATGGTTTTTCTAATCGTCTTGCCGTCTGAGGAACAGGACAACCATTCCTAGTATGAGGCATCAGGCTCGGATCAGCATTGGAGGAGTCAATAACTGGTATCATGGCCCAAAACTCCCTAGCGGCGTCCTGTGCAACAGTCCTAGGACGGGCAAGCTGGGGAAAGGAGCATTTGGTGCTTAGTTCTAGTGGATGAAAATCCAGGCTCTTCTTCGGCTTGCAGTTTTCGCGCCGTACCATCTCAGCGATGTCTGAAGCATTCAACGGGATCTCGCAGTTTGTTCGTCTCCACACAAACTCACCGACATCCATTGAAGCCATCCCCATCGATTTGAGTCTCTTCAAAGCTCTCAGCAAGTCAGCAGAAGAACTACTAGCCGAGAGTAGTACATGTGACTGCGACGTAAAGGATGTGGGAGTTTCGCTTCCTGAAGATGCCATCCACAGCCGCCCCACAACTGGGCGGATATTCACCAATGCTGTCGCGGGCGCCTTCGCCGAAAGAAGATTTCTTATACGCGGATCTGGATGCCTCGAGGCAATGACGCGGGCAGTAATGACGGACGATGATTGAGTTTGGATGCGGATATCTGGACTGGCGCCTTGCTGCAACAGCATGAACACGATCTGGTACGCATCGCCATCGAGCTTCCTCTTGAGCAGGTCTCCATCGCTGAAGTCTACCAAAAGGACGCGCACCAAAGCGTTGCTGAGATTGTGTACATGCTTGTCGTCCAATTTTCGTTGAAGCTGCGCGTCTCTGTCGTTGAGATAGTGCTTCACCAAGCGTGGCAGTTTGACTTCCGAAGCTATCTGTAACACCGTGCCTGCACTTTTTCCTAAAGGTTCGACAGACGCGCACAGCTGTTGAGAAAGTAGCAGAGCCACAGATTCGTGTCGGGCGAAAATGGCAACAAGGAGCGGAACCCTTAATCCGTTAATAAATTGGCTAGCTCCAGCTTCCAAAAGCATCTTGACTATCTCTAGATGCCCATGACGAGCGGCTGTTGCAAGAGGAGTCAAGTGCTTGTCGTTGGCGGTCCATGGAATTGTAAGTCGAGTTTCTATATCTCCGCCCACCTGTAGAATCCGTTGAGTCATCGCCGTGAGGTTTCTTTTGGCTGCATAGTTTAGCAGGCTGCTTTTGTTGTACCGCACATTGTGACGAAATATGTAGTCTGTGATGACTGGATAGAGCCTCCGACTTGATTGCGCAAAATAAATTTGGTCTTTTTGGCAATCTAAGTGCTGTACCACCTCGAACAATATCTCGTTCGGTAGTATGTGAAATCCGGTAGACAAGATGTCATGGTTGAGCGCATGTTTACGCATCATGGCGCATGTTGTGTGTGTGAGAAAGTTGAATGGCTTTGGTTTGTTTTGAGTCGCGACCACATTCCAGCCGAAGCTCTTCGACCGGTGTAAGGGAATACCGCAGACCACGCGTTCACGCATAAGTGGCTTCCTGTACGTCTTAGAGAATGTAGATATGGTTTTGTGAGCTTAGTCGCTTTGTTGCACACAATATGTCCAGCCCAGTACGGCCTGATTAGAGCTGAAATTACAGATACTAGACGCGCTCGCATGTACGTAGATGCGATGACGGCCATCTACTTGGCGATTTTTGTTCACGGCAAGAACCAGCCAGACGCGGAACGAGCACCCCGCGATAGCATTATAATCATGACTGGCTAACTACCATGAGTGCGTGTAGGCATAATAGGGCCACTGCCAATTCAAAGCTGTAACAAGACGAGGAAAGCCTGTCTGCAGTTCGTGTGTGTCGCCCTTTCCAGGGCTAATCTCTATCTGGAAGGTGACACATGGTAGCACTATGTGATGCTAACCTAATGTGGGTATGTATTGCGACAGCTCATGTTCGCAAATAGTCGAATACAGATAAGCTCGCTGCCTGACAGATAAGGCTTAGCGTCAGCGCTCATCCGTCAGCGTACGCGCACGCTAGGAGGGTAATGCACTCGCATAAGCTATCTTCGAGAGTGACTGTAACTTTCTTCTTCTATGCTCGCCTGCTATGGAGACGGCCAGTGGTATGGATGCAATGGCCGATAGCAGGGATTGCGGCGCAGAAGTGGCCGAACCCGGGTCGTATGGCTGCTGCGGCCGTCCTGCGCTACAAGCGAGGCTGACCGCGATAGGACTCGATCCTGATCGTAAGCATTTTGAAGGATCTGTCGGCTCAACGCACGACATGAACTGTGCCGCAGCGGCACGACTGCTTGCCATGCTCTCCAACCAACGGATTCTAAGCAAACTTCCCAATTCACCATAGTGCAAACAAGGGTAGGCCAGTTTACTGCAGGCAGCTGCGCCGCGCATCCTACGGGAAAAAGTACGGCATGGTAAAGTGGTCCTTACCGACATGTGATACAGCTTGTTACATGTATCTCACAAACTACACAACATCTATGTTTAGCTCATATGCTAGGGGTCTAGCAGAGGCTTGATTATTAGGGGAGTTCTCTAGTTAAACATCACGTACACATACTTTATCAATAAGCAATTCCTGTGCACAGAGATTCATCACGCATAGACTAAAACCAGCAATTCTAGGCGCTTCGTGCACTTACTACTGATTATAAAAGAAGTCAACCCGCTGTAGCTTGGCGGCTGGATGGACTTTGCGCGAGAGTGGCGCCTTCTCCTTTTTCCCCATAACTATTAGAGGACCCTATAGGCAAGCATAGTCTTTGACTGACCATCTTTCACGGCTAACAGTACGCCTTTTTATTACAAGTCGAGAGCTGCTCAGCGAATACATTATCGGACCCTTCATGGCAGAACAGCAGCTAAGGGCGAGTTGCACTGCAACCAACGCAAGTTTCGATGTTTCTACAGAATCAGGGCTCCACGCTTGGATCTATTGGCACTATCGTGAGAAGGGCTTTCGATACAATGGTACATACCAAAGTTTGGCAGGGTTGCGAGCGCATTTGTTTGCCCTGGATACCGGGCTTTCGAGAACAAGCATCCGCCAGGCAATTCATCAGTAAGTACACCCCACGACAGATGCTTGCTCGGTAGTATTCTGTCGTTCATTCAATTCGCTTGTGAATATCGACCATCTTGCATGTCATCTCGCGGCGAACATCTGCAGGCCTTGATATTTAACTAAATGTATGCTACATATTAATTGACGCCCAGCAGGCTTCTTTCACCAGAGCATCCGAACAGTCTGGTGGGGGCAGCCAAGAAAGACATCACAACAAAAGATACAGGAAACGAAGATATGAACATCCCGCCTTCGCAACTGAGTGCTAGCATGACCAGGACGGAACCACTAAAGCCACAATCGGTTCTAGGCATACCGTACGTGCCGCAGCTCGGTCTTGCTCAAGGCGCAGCGGTGGCTGAACATGAGTTTTCCGTCCCAAGTAGCAAGAGTTACTGTTCTTCCAGTACCGTCATGCCTGAGAACCTTGCGGCTGATCGAGGTGGATGCGTCCGCAAAGACGGTCTGACATCCAAATATGGCATTTTGAGCGACACAAACCTTCTTATATCAGACGATAGCGAACAAAATGACACTGGAGGTATTCAACTCCACGAAAGGGCTACCCAAATTCGGCACGCACCATTGTTAAGCGTGGATGTCATCTTGCAGAACGATCAACACCTTCTCCCACAATATGGGCTCATAGGTTTATACGGCGAAGCGAAGGATGTCAGATCTAAGCTTTTCATAAATACTAATGTTCCGTTTTCTATGTTCCTTTGCGGAGTTCAAGGAAGCGGCAAGTCCCACACAACATCCTGCATCCTTGAAAATTCTTTGATACCCTCTAAACATCTTGGAAGGCTCCAAAACCCACTATCTGCGCTAGTATTCAGCTATGGTCACTTTAGTGGTGACGGCATTGGGTTCAGCATCAGCGAAGCCGCATTCTTGGCTTCTAGCAGAGCCAAAATACCTGGTGCAGCCCATGTCAAAAAGGTGCATGTCTTGGTCTCACCGTCGAACTATGTGCGAATATCGAAGCTGTACCTACAGCTTCCTAACGTTTCGGTCACGCCGTTTAAGATAAAGCCTCGGAACCTCAACATCACTACAATCCTTACGTTGATGAACGTCAATGAGTCGGAAGAAACACCACTCTACATGGCACAAGTCACGCAAATACTTCGGGAGATGTCGACAACAGGAGGGCCATTCGACTACAAGGCGTTTAAGCTGCATCTAAAGAAGCAGAAATTCAACCCTGCACAAACCAACATGCTCCAGATGCGTCTCAGCTTACTCGAGTCATTTTTGGACATGACAGATACCTCCCCCGAAATAGCGTTCCTGCTTGGTGAAATAACAATCATGGATATGTCTTGTCCCTTTGTTGATGCCAACACAGCGTGTGTCCTCTTTGAGATTGGGCTTCAGCAATACCTGCATTCTCAAGGTACCGGTAAGATGATCGTCTTAGACGAAGCACACAAGGTATGAACCATAAAACCTCTCCATTCCCGGTTTTGTCATTGATCCTGACTAGTACATGCTTAAAATACCGGGAGCGAAGTCGCTGAACGAGGCACTTCTCCAGACCATCCGCCTACAGCGGCACAACGGCGCTAGGGTTGTCATCTCAACACAAGAGCCTACCCTCTTGACTGACCTGATCGCTCTTTGCTCCGTTACAGTAATCCATCGCTTCTCAAGTCCAGAGTGGTTCTTGGCTATTAGACGCCATGTCCCCATCACAGATGAGAACCGTGATGATCTCATGCGAAGAATCGAGAGCCTGAAGACAGGCCAGGCGATCGTGTACTCACCTAACACAGTTCTTGGTTTTGATGACTACGGCAATTTAATCATGGGTACAAGTGGGATGATCGATGTTCGAGTCAGGAGGAGACTTACAAGCGATGGAGGACAATCTGTACTAGCAGTGTAGGAAGGTTGCTTGCGGAACAACCTGAATACTTGCGCATCTTATTTCTACTCGGTGAGGAGGGTACCACGTTTGCTCCCATGATCTTCATTTCGAAAGCTTTTTTTTGCAATGGTGGCAATCAATCCAGATTTAAAACCCTGCTTGTACATGAAACAATGTAACTCATTGCTGCGTGGGTTAGTTCATAAGCCGTATTTATCGGTTGCAATACATGAGGAGGCCTCTTGGAGTAAGTGCAGTCCCAGAGATGGACGTAGTGCATCAGGGATACCCGTATAATGCCGGCAGAAGTGGCCATATGCGCAAAATCAAGTGACACAGTTTCCCAGATGTACATATCAGCTGCCTAAGCCAAGTGTTCAGCTCTAAATATCTCGCCTAAAGACTAGAGAGCATTTTCTAAGCTATGTCTCTTGGAAGACCTATGGATTTCACTCTACGCAGGGGCTGAATATTTAGCTGAAGGGGGGTGGCACCGACAGGGAGATACATCACATATTCAAGCACGCTGTAAGTAGACACTGCAGAAACTTCGGTTTGATTTGCAAGGAACTATTCTCGAGATACGATGGTGTTGTCACTAGTTTCCTGGAATCCCTATGTCTAGAGGCGCCGACTGGGTTAATGCATGTAAAATCTCATGCTGCCCAGCAAGGGGAGAGACGTTATTTTCCTGACGAGTATCGGCTTTGACCATTCCCAGAGTTATAGTATGTTGAGCCCTGCTTTCATTAGCTAAACAAGCGTCGTTAAATCGGAGTCGAAAAGCCGTATACATTCGGGTGGCTATAGTAGTATGATCCATTGCTATTCGAGTAGTGATAACTATTCTGGTTCGGCGCACTCGCACCGTAGTCACGAGAGCAGTAGTGATTGCCCTGAGGTAAAATCAGCATCAGTCGTGGTGAGAGTTCAGGCTGTGATTCATAATTTATCCTACCTGGCTGTTGGTCCCAGAGCTGGATGTCGTGTAATCACCTTCGTTGGAGTTTGGCTGAGAGCCACTTGTTGTGGACGATCCCTTGGTCATGGCGAGCAGTTAGCTGTCAAAATGAGTCAAGATGAAGAGATTTTTTTTTCTTCGAGATTTTGTTGAATATTTTGTTATAAGAACGATTTGTTGTGGAGAATCGATGTCACAGGATGGAAATTTTCTGGGGAAGACTACTTTAAACACCTCAATGCACGGGCTCCATGGCATAAGGATGTGCTAGATATGCATGCAGTAGCTATCGGTATTGAACGTTGCTAACTACTTTTATATCTGATGGGTGTGCTGCGGGCAACGATGACTCGCTCTAGGTATGTGGAGCGGGATAATGACGCCGCATAAGAGCACCATAGCTTATGGTCAGCTGTTGTTGTTCGCGTCAGGTAATCACCTTAACCTGCGTCACAAATATCACTTTTTACACAGCCAGTCTGATCGAATCTATGCATCACTTTGGTTTGTACACATATGTACACCACAGCACAGACAGGAGTAGGCTAGGGTATGTACTACAAGCAGCTGTACGGGTGAGCATCAAAGGTCTAGAGGCCTCCCATGGCCCACGCATGTGCCAAGTCTGCAATAGTTGTTCTCCACTGGCGCGTTGCATCTAACCAAGATATATTGCAAGGGTTGCATAAGGATTAGTTCAATACAGTGATTAGCGATTGCGGCTTCGCCCCTGCAAGCAGCATTCTAAAAGTTTCGTCATCATGAGACTGAAGATTGACCAATCCTGTTGATTGCTCTGCAGCTGACTACTTGCGCTAAGCTATTTACGGAATGTGGAGCTGTTCAAAATCGTTGCGCAGCTGCGTGTAAGGGTGAAGCCGCGATCGCTAATCACTGTAGTCCACTCGCCGGCGAACCTCTATCACAGCTTGAAGCCGGACTAACTTCAAGTCACCAGACTCTACACTTGATTTAACCGATCGCTGTGCGGTGTCCCGATGTGCATGATAGGCCTCAAAGTGTGCATCACTGCGATTAAAGGCATGCATTCGCTGAGGTCTAGCTCGCTCGTTGCAGAACAGGAAAGCGGCAGACACAATACAGCAGGCCACGTACTCTAACTACTTCGTAGTTTGTTTATCGCTCACCTATATACATACATAACTAGTTACAACTACCTCCAAGAGTCAGGTAAACTTACCTTGTACGTGACAAAGAGCCTGGTCCTCATTAGATCACCCTCTCCAGGTGTGTGCATACAGGCGTCTTCCATGAAATCCATAGCTGCCTCCCATCCCATAGTCACAGTGGAAGAGACAGAAATTGGTTCACGCGCCAGGAAAATGAAAGTATAGATCTTCTCATCTCAATATTGCGCTATCGAGACGCTTCTCAGATATTAAAATCAGCCTTCGATGTACGTAGTCACTTCACTTGATAATGTGCGAGGGGTAGAACAAGCCACCTAACTGTAAAGTATTGGGGTAGCAGCAAGTGTGGGCTGTGAGTGGCCGCAGCTTGGGCTAGAGCTCAGGTCTGCGGGGGAAGGCTGAAGCTCTCACCTTCTTTCTTTTTCTTTTTCTTTCTTTTCTTTTTATGCAGCAGCTCTCGGTATCCAGTCCTGGCGCATACATGCGTGACATGGAGGCACCGATGCAGGTGCAGCAATAGCACACCACCCTGCAAGCACGATGCTGCCTTCATATCATACTTGAAAAAGCACCTTCTTTTCCAGATGCGATGACGGGAAGGCTCAAACATACCCCGTCCACATGCAGAGCGCTGTTCAGCGTCGTATATCGGAACTTAACACGCAACCCAGACTCGATACGTATATACTTCGTTCAGAAAGGCTGGGCTTCTCTTGCAATGTCACTTATGTATAAATATGAGAGGCAAGGTGCTGTGAACAGAATACTTTGCAAGCAGGCTGCTAAGCGGGATTTACTATTGCCTTAGTTGACTATTCGGTTAAAAACAATGAGCCATAAGGGCTCGCTGCCTATTGCTGTATACTGCGCCTTGCTGTAGTCTGCTCAGTTGCTCGGTAGTAGTCATCGCCGAGCGCGCGATTGCGGCGTGGTTGCAAGGATTGCGGGGCTGCGTTTTAAGTTGCATCCTTCGTTCTGCTTACTCGCTGTAAGCGTAACCAAGAGTGTTAGCATTCTGTGGTCGTGACACAGCAGCACAGCACCACAAAGGGGGTGACGGTGGTGAAAGAGGGGAAAGATCGTCTTGCTACATGGGTGGACGATAAGCAACCTACAGTACGTAGCCTGCTGTATTGTGTCCGCCACTTTCCTGTTCTGTAACGAGCGGGCTAAACCTCAGCGAATGCATGCCTTTAATCACGGTGATAAGGGCAGCGCGGGTTTGAATCTGGCTGTGGTAACTCAACTTATTAACAGAAACTGGAGAAAAGTCGAGAGGCTGTAACTAGCGCATGAAAGGAGTGTGCAGGCAGATACAACAGATGACTATTTCGAGTGCTGGTAGCAAGCCCACTTGAACTCTGGAGCAACGTGTGATTCATGGCCGTCGAGTAGGAACAGTCGATTACGGGCAGCAATTGTAGTAGTAGTAGTAGTAGTAGTAGTAGTAGTATCCGGTATAAAGATGGGATCTAGCTACTCAACACTGATATCGTTTGAGGTCCAGCCATTGGCCAAAGTGGCGTAGTACCAGCCAGGTATCTCGGTTGGAAATTGATGATCGAAATCCACCCTCGAGTCTCTGATGTTTGAACGTAGACCTTACGTTTAGTAGTTGACGCAACTACTCGAGAGTTATTATAGACCCCTAGGGTAACTTATCTACATTGCAGATATCGATATCTTGAAAATCAAGGCGCGATTTGATACGCTCGAATAGCTCAAAGATATCCATGATAGCTTTTAGTGTGGCTGCCTTGGCTTTCGCTGCTTTAGTATTCCTTCAATAGCCGAGCGGACGCGCGGGTTGCAGCGTGAGAAGCTAAAAATCCAATGCTGGCCTAGGTAGAGGGGCAGTATCACCGTTCTGCTTGGGTACATGAATTACCATTTGCCGAAAGAGCGCATGACTAGGTGGGCGCGCGCAGCTATCTTCTTGAAGGATCCAGTCGATGAGCTTCTCTTCTTGTTCTAGCGACAATCGCTACTCGTATTGGTGAGCTAGTGCGCGTCCAACGCGCCCAGCAAGGCGATGGCGTTGTGTTGATCATGGAATGCTGTACGCAGTAGCAGCAGCCTTCTGCGATTAACAAGCACAATCACGATAGTTATCCCGAATAGCAAACTAAATAGCAGCTCTAGAATTAGCTATATTGAGCGCGCTGTGGTGGTAGTGGGCAGCTTCAAAAGTCAAAAATAGTTGGTGTTGGCGGAGTAGTTGGGGTGGCCACTTCTGGGTCTGGCCACTATTACGTGCCTGGACTTGAGCCTAGTCAATCATCATTTAAATCCGCTCAGCCGGATATCCTCTGCATTGACAACTCACACCACTGCGTATTACTCTGCGGGGCATGTTCGGCTGCACCAGCTGATATAGGAGGATTCCAATGATGTACAAGTATGCTGTTTCTCCGCACAGACACTATTTCCTTGCATATCTAGGTGCGCTTCTTGAAGCATGTGCCAGCACACTCTGACGAATCTTTCTGCTTTGTATTAAGGCCAACTATTTCCTTCTTTCACCTTTCGTCGCATACTTTTCCCGTTGAGAATCAACCCACATCCATAGCTTCACAGGAAAATCTCAAAGGACGCTGAATTGAAATTATGAATACGTTTGATCAAAAAAGGCGGGGAAGAAGAGACTGGAGGGGATTGGGACGAGGCGATTCAGGGCAGGGCGAAAAAGGAAAAAATCAGACCGGACCCAGGCCGTGCCGCTACTTCAAGAACAGCCGTTGCAAGTATGGCTCAGCATGCAAATACTCCCATGATCTGCCTTCCATAAATGCAAATGAGATACATAATTCTAGAGGACGACCACCTCAACCTGAGGAGACTCCCGAGCAACAACAAGCTAGAGTGGACTACAATGCATGGCGCCGACTCATCAAAGTTCCACCTATTAGAAACGATAAGAGAACAATGGAACAGCTTTGGAGTGGTGGCCTTGCCATCTTGAGTGGCGACAATCTAGAATGGCAGCAAATGTTGCCACGCGATTTGGACAGCGACGACTATCGAGGCCGGGAACATATCAAGGCCTTGCTAGAGCTGCGATCAAGCCCAGGAAAAGAGCAAGAACTCGTTCGTATCGCGTGTTCGTTTCTCTCTGTCATCACTCATCGGGCTTTCTTGGACTGCCTCTCCGTTGATACCTCTGTCGGAGCGCTCTACAATTTCGTGAGTGGCACGAATGGAAACCGCGCCATTCCTTTCTTCCAATATCTTTCTCAAACACTCGTAGAGTCCCATCTCACATCCGCCAACTCTTCAGAAATAATTCAGAATACTTTGCAGACCATGCCGGTTGCACTTCGAGAGCTTGTTAGAAGAGAGCCTCGCGCTCGATTCAACGAGAACATCACGTCTTTACTCGATTTAATGGAAGAAGCTACCAGAGTAATCGCTGGAGATACTCGAGATTTGATCACGTCGATCACGCTGAGTCGGATCACTGAGATACGAGCCATTGTCGCACGAGCAAATGGACTTCTTGCGCAAGAAGACAATGGCGCGCATGTAGAAATCGTCACCAAGTCGACATATCCTCGCAATCTGGTAATGCCACAAGATCGCCACGACAACGACAAGCCTGATATTGTCGATGTCAAGATCTTTCCCACTTCCGAGGAAATCATGAGCGATGCAATCGATTTTTTGCCATCCACCGATCTCGACCAGCCTCACTTCCTTCAAGATAAGGTTGAGAGACATATTGACACATTCTTTCGTCTTCTTCGTCACGATACTTTCGGAGAACTGAAAACGGCTCTTAGATTGTTCTTGCACACTATACAAAACGATCCGGCTTGTATCGACAATCCAAAGCTCAGTCTTGGAGATTTTCGGGCTTTCTACTACCCGGATGCGTACATCAGCTATATCTCATTCGACCGTCGTCATGGTCTCGAAATAAGTATATCGTTCAAACAACTTCCACAGCTACGCAGAAAATCAGCGAAAGAGAGACAAAAATGGTGGCAAGACTCAAAAAGACTTGGCGAAGGTATCCTTCTCTCATTTATCTCGGTTCGCGATGGTCAAGTTCAGCACTTGTTCTTCACTGTCAGCAGAAGAGATACAGACACGAAGCACGACCGGAGCCTCACCAAGGAAGATTATCGGTGCACCATTACTTTAAAGCTGGTAGCCGTTGACCAGACACAGGTAGCTTTGGCCATTTCCTTGAGTTGCAAAAATACTCGTGGACTTCTTCTAGAGTTCCCCGGTATCATTCCCGCCACATTTGTACCAATCCTCGAGAACTTGAAGGAAATGCAAAAGCACAGCAGGCTGCCGTTCAAGGACTGTATTCTTCCTGACCAAATCGAGAATGCGCAGAACCGAAAAGGCGGAAACACTCTTGACATACCGGCACCGCTTTACACTCGTCGTCCTGAATTTGCTTTCAATTTGAAGTCCATTTTCATGAAAGACGAGGTGGGAAATGGCGATATCTACGTGCGGTCGACCTCTTCTCTTGATGACACAGCTATGATTGACATGATTGAAGCTCGTACCGGACTAGATCGTGGCCAAAGTGAGGCCTTGATATCAGCTTTGACGCGTGAATTTGCGTTCATTCAAGGCCCCCCTGGTACTGGAAAGTCGTATCTCGGCGTCGAATTGATGAAGATTCTAATGGACTGTCAATCAAGAGTAGACTTAGGGCCTATCATTGTAGTGTAAGTCGAATTTCCAATACTTACATCCTTAGCTAAAGATGGACAAGGTGCTATACCAACCACGCGCTTGATCAGTTTCTCGAGCATCTAATCGAAAATGGAATCAAGAAGACTATTCGCATCGGAGGCCAGAGCCACTCCGCCATTCTGGAAGAACACAACCTTCGGAAGATTTCTCAAATGGAAGGCAAGACAAGATCCGAAGGGTTCCTCCTTCACAAAGCATACGAGCATTTGGAACAAGAGTCCGAGCAGATCAAGAAAAATCTAGGGCGAATTCATGGCGTTTTCAAACATGCCAACTGGTCGAATTTGCAGTATCACCTCATGCGCAGGCACCCGCAGATTCACAAGCAGTTTGGTCGATATGATGAAGACGGTTTTGAGCGTGTTGGTAAGCCTCTTTTTGATGCCTGGCTTCCTCCCAATAGCAGTGATGGCGCAGCGACACAAGATGGCGAGATCAGACTGGCGGCCACCTTGATCAACCACGTTGTACAGAAGGCGGCAGTCAACGTTCATTCCCTGTCACAGCAAGAGAAGAAAACGCTTATGGATTTTTGGTGTCAAGAAATCTACGACAATGCTCTTGATGATCTTTACGAGAGTGTGAAGATAACTGACTCTGCGTATGGGCAACTAGCAAATATTCATGACGAGGTTGACCGACGAGTGCTTCAAGCGGCGGACGTCATTGGAATCACTACCACGGGTCTGGCGAAACGAATTTCCACTCTGCGGCATGTGCGATGCAAGATTGTGATCTGCGAGGAAGCTGGAGAAGTCATGGAACCGCACATGATATCTGCGTTGCTCCCAACGGTAAACTGCTCCCAGAAATAGCCCCATACCAGCACAAGCATGCTAACGAAAACATTCGTAGGTTGAACATCTGATCCAAATCGGAGACCATCAGCAACTTCGTCCGCAGATAAACAACTATGGTCTTTCCCTCGAAAGCAATCAAGGCGGCCTGTACCAGTTAGATCGGAGTCAGTTTGAAAGGCTGTCTGTGGGGCAATCTGGGCGACCTAGGATTCCAGTAGCCCAGCTGAACGTGCAGCGACGAATGCGTCCTGAGATATCGAAATTGATCCGGGAAACTATCTATCCCAGATTGACCGATCACAATACCACCATCGCCCTTCCAGATGTCGTTGGAATGCAGAAGAATGTGTACTGGCTGGATCATGACCACTTCGAAGAGGGACAAAGCTCGGAGTTGCATCACAAGTCTCACTCAAACATTTGGGAAGTGGAAATGGTGCATGGTCTGGTCCGCCACATTGTTCGGCAGGGTGTCTACAGAAGCAGCGATATTGCTGTCTTGACACCTTACACTGGACAGCTGCAGAAGCTTCGCTCAGCAATGAAAAACGACTTTGAAATCGTACTTAGCGACCGAGACCAGGAAGCACTTGATAAGGATGGGTTCATAGAGGGCGACGCAAGCCCTCTACATGAAGCCGCGGAGCTACTTTCAACACACCGTAAGACTGTTTTAGAAAAAAAGACACTCAGCGATCTCTTACGAATTGCGACCGTCGACAACTTCCAAGGTGAAGAGGCCAAGGTTATCATTGTCTCTCTTGTCCGAAGCAACAACGAGAAGAGGGTCGGATTCCTCAGGACGACAAACCGAATCAACGTCCTTCTCAGTCGAGCTCAGCACGGAATGTACCTAATCGGTAACTCCGACACATACTCAAATATTGAAATGTGGCAGAAAGTTATCGACATGCTTCGGATGACTAACGCCGTGGGAACAAGTTTGGGGCTTAGCTGCCCACGCCATCCCGAAACTGAGATCAGAGTTCACGAACCTCATGACTTTCCCAAAGTCAGCCCAGAAGGAGGATGTCGCCTCGCATGTCCCTGGCGCTTGCCCGAGTGTGGCCATATGTGCCAGTCCAGATGTCATTCGGAAAGTATGCACAACGTGTTTTTGTGCACACAGCCTTGCCAAAGGCTGCATGAACCATGCAAACATGCCTGCCAGAAACTGACGTGCGGGGAGAATTGCGGGAAATGTCACATCAAACTGAACAACGTCCCGCTTCTTTGCGGGCATTCGAAGGATAATGTACTCTGCTTTCAAGCACAGAATCCCGGTATACTCCGCTGCTCCATTTTGGTTGAGAAGCTTGTCCCGTCCTGCAAACACACGGTCACAGTGGCTTGCTCGGTCGATGTGACATCAGAAGACTATCGTTGCTCAAACCCTTGCGCTACAACGTTACCTTGCGGTCACCTTTGTCCGGGAACCTGCAGTAGCTGTAACCGTAATGATGCTGAAGGCAAAGTTTCGGTCTCACACCAGAAATGTACCAGACTATGCGGACGCCGATTCGGCACATGCAACCATTTGTGTCAAAAGACTTGCCACGGAAAAGACTGCGGTCCTTGCCTCTCTCCCTGCGAAGTCCGCTGCCAGCATTCTAAATGTACCTTACGCTGCCATGAACCATGTGCGCCATGCGTTGAGAGATGCACATGGGAATGCCAACATCGTGGGCGATGCACCATGTAAGTCTAGCATCTGCTCGAGCCCGTCATTTCAAGTCAATTGAACCGATGCTGACCTTTATTCCCTTCTAGGCCGTGTTCTGCGCCTTGTAACAGACTGCCCTGTGATCAACGCTGCTTGAAGTATCTTTGTTGTGGCCATCAATGTCCAGGTATATGTGGCGAAGAATGCCCCACCGACTACTGTCACGCCTGTGGCTCCAAGCCAGATGCCAGAGTTGATCTTCTCGAAATGAAAACTTACAGCGAAATCAATATCGACGAGACTCCAATTGTCGTTCTCGGATGTGGGCATTTCTTCACGGCGGAATCGCTGGATGGTCTCGTCGGTATGAGCGAAGTCTACACTGCTGATATGTTTGGAGACTTCGCCGGCCTGGCAGATATCAGCAGCTCTCTAGCAACGAAGATACCCCAGTGCCCAGACTGTCAGCGGCCAATCATGCAGTACATCACTCAGCGATACAATCGAGTCATCAACAGAGCGGTGATGGATGAAATGTCAAAAAGATTTCTGATTAACGGCAAGAATGAACTTCAAGAGTTGGAAAAGGAGGTTGAAGACCTTGAATCTGGTCTTGAAAAGTCGAGGAACGGCATTAAGAACTCTACAGAGGATGTGGTGTCAAAGATTCGAACCCGATATCATGAGTCTAAGAAGCTACAAAGAAAGATTGAAGATTTCCTCCGGAGCGTTGCAGATCGACACCAACCAGCTCATAAACTTCACGAAGCTATCGTCCACGCCAGTAGGAACAGCATTGTAGGAGATCCTGGATCTCTCGCCAATGCACTCGGTTCGCTTAGCATCCACCAAGACAATATCCCCCCCGTCGAACGAGACCGGAGAGTAACTTTTGGTGGCCGCATTCTTCAGATCAAGGCAGACTCTATCGTGCTGGAAGATAAGTTCCAGATGACAAAGAAGCTCAGATCAAGTCCATCGGCTGAAAATATGAAACTCCCGGGGGGGGATCCAGAAAATCTTACTCAAGCCTTCATGAAAGCTTGCGCCGCGCTGATGAATGATTGCGTGGTTGAGAAACTTCCCAAACTCGCAGTGGAGGCTTCAATCTACTTCGCAACGAATGCGCACCTCTATCGTTCATCTGGGTTGTCTGGAGAGGACAGAAAGGAGGCAACTAAGTATGTAGAAACGGCGAAAGAGTTGCTAAAGCAAGCCTACAAATTATGCGAGCAGCGCTTTCAAAATGCAGATCAACTGAAAAATTGCGTCGAAGAAAACATTGAGATTCTTGGAAGGGAGTGGTATGAGGATGTAACTGCCGAAGAACTTGCCGAAATCAAGAAGGCGATGGTAAGTGGTAGAGAAGGTATCGCAACACACTCGGGTCACTGGTACAATTGCGCAAATGGACATCCTGTAAGTGTCGCAATCAGCAACTGTACAGCGTAAAAATTGACCCTCTATTTAGTTTGCTATTGGCGAATGCGGAATGCCAATGCAACTTGCGCGCTGCCCGGAATGCGGCGCTGCTGTTGGAGGATTAGGTCATCAGGCTGTTGAAGGGGTTACCAGAGCTACGCAAATGGAAGACTAGAGTGATGTGTGGTGGGTAAAGCATCTGCGACAATAGAAATTGAGGTTCTCTAAGCGCTTTGGTACATGTATTATGACCTGCAATCTGTAGCGCCTATTCGTTCTGCACAATGCCCAGCCATTAGTCATCTTCTCGAATCGCCATCGCTACAGAGCTGATTTAGAAGTAAATTACCAATTGTACTTGAAACTTCTACGAGATAAATGTCATTTTTTCTCTACTTACAATGTTGGTAAAAAGAACTCGTTGTTTAGAGTCGCTTCCCGCTCAAGGAGGATCTTCTTCTAAGCTGCTCCAGGAGCCGATATAACAAAAATCCTAATATAAAATAACTATATATATCTTAAGCCTTAAGGTAGTAGTTATTAAGTAATCTTTTAATATAGTAGTTTTGTCACGGGGGCGGCAGGCAGGGAAGATAGGTGTACGTGATCGGTATATTCACTACGTATCGCTGATAGGATAGGGTCAGGCTAGGACGAGGACGTAGCTCAAGGAGCGTACGACGAGGCGCGTTCGCGTAGGAATTTTAGTAATCACGCAGCTGCTCGCTTAGCAGCTTAGCGCGCTCTTATTAGCTATCTAGGCTAGCGCCGTGATAGTACTCCCCTCCTTAGGTGGAGCTCCAACGACGCGATTAACGGGGCTTGTCTAGGTAACGGCGGTAGAAGTTCTTAATAATCTTCTAGGCGTTCTTAACGTAATTAGCTAGTTCTTTAGTAGGTTTATTATACTCAGCCTACTTCACGATATACTTTAGCTGGGGACGGCCTCTACGGCCGCGGCGATCCTAATGGGAATCTAGAATATTCTTAACCTCCTATTTCTTGATTCCCTTAACTTGGATAGGAGGGGGCGGCTTATAACGCTATCTAGATAGTAGGTCTATAGCCGTAGGGCGGAGGAGGCTAACGTAGAATATAGAGTAGATCTTTATTGAAGTAGGTAGTTCTAGACGATAGGCGTATAGGCTTATAGCCTTCGTAACCTTAAAGAGTTCTAGGAACTTCTAGTCAAGTTTCTTCTATAAGTAGGTAGTCTTAATATTCTAGGCGTCTAATTAGACTAGGTCGTTCTTAAAGAACTAGTAGGCGGGCTTACGTTTTCTATTAGCGTACTTCTTATACTAGGCTTACGCGACGCAGATCTTAGCGCGTAGGTACTTATAGATAGTCTTTATCTTTATAGCTAGGTCTTTAGTATCTCGTGCGGCTAGCTATTAGCTTAGTTTAATAGGCTTAAATTCTAAGTAGGGGTAGAAGCTATAGTTTATAAAGAATAGCGTTATATAGGTACTCTCGTTATTGGCGTTATTTACTATAAACTTGGCTAGCGGTAGCTATCTTGCCTAGTTATTCTATAAGTATAAGACCTAACCTCGTAGGTACTACTCTAAGAAGAAGTTCGCTCTCTCTATCTATCTATTAGTCTCTAGGTAGTATGCGGTTAATAGAAGAGACTAAATCTCTAGGCGTTAGGTTAGGTAGCTCTAGAACTTAGATATAAACTATAGTTCTTAATCTAATACGATAGTCTTAGGGAGGCCGTATAGCTTCTAGACGTACTTTATAAATAGGCGCGATACCTTCTTAGCGTCGTAGGTACTCTAGTAGGTAATAAAGTGCTTTATCTTAGTAAGTCTATCTACTACGACTAAGATAGCGTTAAATCTATTACTCTTAGGTAGATACGTGATGAAATCTATTGATAGGTCTTGCTAGGCTTAGTTAAGTATTAGTAGTAGCTTTAGAACTCTCTATTTTGCCTCTTGGGACGTCGTAATTCTTCTATAGGTATAGTAGTTCTAGGTCTATTACTTGACGTAGCCTAATATTCTAGGCTAGTAGTACTCTTAGAATAGAGCTTTATAGGTTCTTAATTAGCCTATATAGCTAGAGACGGGGCTCTTATAGTATATCTGTAGTAGCTTAGCGTATAGCTCTAGATTAGTAGGTACGTATAGGTAGTCTTAGTAGTATAGGTAGCCTCTATATTCTATATATTTAGCTAGTATAATTCTTTTATAATAGCTCTACTTAGTGCGAAGAGCTTATAGAATAGACTTTAAGTCCTTATTATTCTAGTATCCGCGGGTAAATAGGTCCCTTATAGCTAGAGGTAGTAGTAGAGTAGACCTCTCTAGTAGTAGTATTAGATAGGCTGGCTTGGTGGCTAGGTTTAGCAAAGCTAGTTTAGAGATTAATATAGTATAGGCGCGCGTGATTGGGAATAGGCGGATAGTATAACTATTAGTAAAGCGGACTCTCTTCTTAGGTTTTAGGGAAGCTAGCGGTATTAGCGGCGTATTAGTAAGGCGGGTAGTAGCTAGTATAGGTGTTATAGCGGGCGTATCTAGTAGGGTTAGAAGTAGCTTAAAGTTCTCTTTCTTTAGTACTATCTAGCTCTGATGCTGTAGGCGTTTATTTCTCTTCTTAGGTAGATCTTCTAACCTTCTAGTTAGCGCGTTAGGCTTCGCGCCTAGCTTGCCTAGGTGGTACGTAATCTAGAAGTTAAAATAGGATAGGAATTTAGACTAGCGGGCTTATTACTAGTTTAGTAGCTTTATAGTTATAAAGTATTTAAGGTTATAGTAGTTCGTAATAACTTAAATTAGTGATATAGTTTCTTCTAACTCTAGTCTCTATTCCTTAAAATAGCGTATAATTGCGAGTAGTTCTTTATCGTATATCTTGTAGTTATACTTAGTTATTAAGTACTTCTTTAAGAAGAACGCTATAGATCGTAGTATCCCGTCGTCTCTATACTAGAATAGTACTCTAGCGGAGACGTAGTCTAACGCGTCTATCTCTAGGATAATCTCCTTTTTCTAGTCGAATAGGGCTAGAATTAGGGCCTTAGTAAACGCGTCTTTTAGATAGTTAAAGGCTTCTTAGCAGTTACTATTCTAGGTAAACTTAATACTCTTTCTTATAAGAGCGACTAGTAGAGCGATAATCTTTAAGAAGTCTCGTATAAACTAGCGGTAGAAGTTACTAAATCTAATAAACGCTTATACGTTAGTTAGGTAGGATAGAGTCTTCTATTTCTATATTATCTTAACCTTCTTTAAGTCTATACAAATCTCTTCGCGTCTAATAATAACGCCTAGAAAGGTAGTCTCTTCCTTAAAAAATTCGCACTTCTAGATTTTCGCGTATAGCCTAGCTTTTCGTAGTATAGTAAGTACTAGGCGCAGGTATTACTTGTATTCTTCTCTAGTTTAGCTATAAATTAGAATATCGTCTAGGTAGGTAGTATAGAAGACGTCTAAGTATTCTCTTAAGGTATTATTAATAAACCTCTAAAAGGTAGCTAGTACTCCTAATAGGCTAAATAGTATTACTAGGCTCTCGTATAGGCTAAATTAGGTTTAGAACGTAGTTAAGTACTTCTAGCCTTTCTTTATACGTACGTTATTAAAGGCGGCGATAATATTAACCTTAGAGAAGTACTTTATTCTCTTTAGGTTATTTAGGCTCTCCTTTACGAGCGGAAGCAGATAATAGTCCTTTATAGATATATTATTTAACTCTTAGTAGTCTACGCAGAACTAGAGGCCTCCATTAGGTTTCTTAACAAATAAAATAGGCGAGGTAGTAGAGGAGAAGCTTAGCTAGATAAATCTCTTCTAGAGATTCTCTTCTAGCTATTCCTTTAAGGCCTTAAGTTCTTCTTAGAATATTAGGTATAGTAGTCTAAAGAGTAGCGTCCTACCCTCTAGTAAGCGGATATTATAGTTATATAAATAGTATAGTAGAAGCTTTTCTACCTTCTTAGGCGAGAAGACGTTCTAGAAGTCTTTTATCTTAGGTAGTAGCAAAGTCTTAGAGTCTAGAGAGTTAGATATATTAGGCTAAGATAGATAGCAATCTATCTACTCTATTATAACTATAAATATATAGTAGTTCCTTTACGCGTACGCGGCGTAGGCGTTAAGCGATACCTTCGTAATATCTTAGTTTCTTAATGATTTTAGCTAGTCTAGCAGGTTAACGAGGTAGGCCTTAGGCGAGACTTAGTATAGGGCGTAGACCTTATTTAGTTTTTCTAGAATATTATAGTATCTCTAGCAGTATTCGCTTTTAAACGTTAGAGTATAGCTAGCGAAGCTAATTCTCAAGTCATATTATTTTAGCTAGAGTATACTAAGAATTATAGAGTAATACGCTAGCTACGTTATATTTAGGCGGATAGTTTTAGTATAGTCTTCTACTCTTATAGTAGCTTTAACGTAGTGCGTAACAGTACCTTAGTCTAATAGGTTACTATTAAATATTACAATACTAAAGAGGTTTTTTAGTTCTTATAGAGGTAGCTCGTAGCTTTCAGCCCAGCTTCGGTCTATAAACTCTTTACTCTCTACGCTAGAGTTAGTTATTACGTACATTAATATCGTCTTCTCTCCTATCCCTAGCGAGATAGGCAGGATTATTATATTAGACCTCTAGTTACTTTCTTCGTATACTAAGAGTCCCTTAATAGAGGCCTTAGAGAGATAAACTAAGGCCCGCTAGCCCTAGTTACACAACTTTAAAGCCTAAACGTAACTTAGTTTAGGCTTATTCTATTTAACAAGTAGTCTAGGCTAGGCAGTAGACTAGTTATTTAATAGGTAGAAGGAGAACGCGAGAGGCTAATAGGGTAGAGAATCTAAGGCGAGGATATATAGAGAGACTAGTAAGTAGTAGAGGGACTAGAAGATTAGCGAGGTACAAAGAAGTAGATATTAGATTCTAGGCAGTAGGCTACTCAATAGCTCTTAGAGCTATAGTAGAAACACTCGCCTCTCTCTCTACAGCCATATAGCATAGAAGTCCTTTACAAGCTAAGGTCTATAGGTTTATACGTAGGTATAGTATTTAGCGCTACTAGACGGGGAGAGTTCGTTCGTCTATTACGCGTGTCTAGGCTAGAGGTCGGCTTAATAGCAGAAGCGTAGCTTACTAGGAGAGTTCTAGCAGGTAAGGCCTAGTAGTTATAGGTAACCTATTACTAGTGCTATTAGTAACGGTTATCAAGCTTCTGTAGGTAGCTAGCGTAAGCAGAGAATTCCTAGGATAGAGGCGGGTTATAAAGCAGCATATTCTATAACTCGCGAGATATTCCTTAAAACAGTAGAGGTGTAAGTGCACTCTCTAGCATGTCTCCCTCTAGAGCTAGTCGTTAGAATTCGGAGAAGTAGGCGCTAAAGTCAAGGTTTTTCTATCGTAGTTGGAAGAGCTTGTTCTAGGCGTTCTAGGCGCAATCTAGGTCCCCAAACGCTTACTCTAAGTATTCTAGCATTTGCGGGTAGTCAACAAACTAGGGAATACCGTATTAGATCTTAGGTAGCATTAGCGCGTACGCGCTGCCTATAAGGCGGCCTACGACGTAGGTCATTCGGTTGGTAGCTAACGGGAAACGGTCGGCATTCGCATTCATTTTGCCGTATATCTGTTAGACGAACCGCCGAAGGTCGCTGCGAGTTCCATCAAACTCCTTTAGGTCAGGTATTTTCTCGCTGAGGCTAGCGGTTCCAGAACGTGGGGGAGTAACAGGCGTAGGCGGTCTCGCTGGGTCATCTGCGCGAGCTTCAGTGGTAGCTCGAGGGGACAGGGTAGAAGCGCGGGGGGTCTGTACGGCGGGGCTTGCGGCGGCAGCGAGGTGGGATTTCTCAACCTCAAGCTGGGTGATCTGCTTCTGGTCGGCAGCAAGTTGCTCCTTCTGGTAGCGGATAATTCCATCGCGCTCGACAACAGAGGTCTGGAGTTCTTGCTCGGTGGTGCGCGCGTCGCTTAGGCAGCCCTCGAGGCTCTGCAGGTACTGGTGATTGTTGCGCAGGTACAGCAGCCAGGCATCGGGGTCTCTCTGCACCTCAGCCACAAGGGCTTCGGCTGAGTCTGGGGTTGCGGGAGGTTCAGGGCGATCCATAGCGGGCCTCGCGGGGACGGGCACCTATAGATAGGAGCTACGTAATGTCACGGGGGCGGCAGGCAGGGAAGATAGGTGCACGTGATCGGTATATTCACTACGTATCGCTGACAGGACAGGGTCGGGCTAGGACGAGGACGTAGCTCAAGGAGCGTACGACGGGGCGCGTTCGCGCAGGAATTTCAGTGATCGCGCAGCTGCTCGCTTAGCAGCTTGGCGCGCTCTCATTGGCTATCTGGGCCAGCGCCGTGACAGTTGGTTCTGCCGCACAGGGATTTGCGTCATGGAGGGATGCACATTACCTCCATCTACACCGAGCTCGACAGGCACGGAATTAACTGGATCCACACCCTTGCCACTGGTCTGGGTGTGTAGTCCAACAGCTTTTCGGCGCCTCATGCGAGCCTTACGGACAAGGAAGAACAGAAGGCCTGCGCACAGCGTGAGAAAGAGAATCACACCAACGGTGATGCCAACGATCGCAGCCGTGGAGAGCTTCGAGGATGGTTCATTGTTCGATGAGAGGTCTCCTTGTGAGCTGGCCGATGGTGTAGAGACGGAGGTTGAAGAGGCTTCGTTGGGCACGGGATCGCCAGGTGCTAGTTGGTAATCGGCCCTAGCTGCGGCCAGTTGCTGGTCATGGAGCGTTTGCGTGGCGTTTGGATTGATGACGCCAACCATCTGCTTCCCTTTGCACGAATCCGGGGCGGCGCAGTAATAGAATATTGGCTCTGTGCTGTTGATTGTCAAGTTCCAGTAGGTAATCTAAGTTGGTCAGCCAATAGCTTCGTGTTGCCCGAAAACACTTTGGACTACTCACATCGTTTTGTGTTTTGACCCACTGCGTCCCTGACCAGAATCCTACTCTATTCATCCCAGTATATTCGTAGGTACACACGCACTTCCAAACTCAGCCCGAGCCACAGAATGATCTGGTGGGTAGAACTCGAATGTGACGACGTCTCCAACAGATACGTTGGTTAGCTCTGCGGGTTCGAAGTGGAAGCCACCTGCACCGGCTTTGGCCTTATGGTATCGTACCTCGGTGGCACCAGTTTGTGTGGGGGCAGACGGGTTTAGAGAAATGACGCTTGTAGTTGAGGTCGCGGATGTGGTTGAGGACATTGCGCTCATGCGGCCATCGGTTGTCGTTTGTACAGCTCCCTGTGCCAAAGCAGCGATTACCACATTTGTGAGCGTTAACGCTCGACCAATTGTTCTGAACATAGTTGTGTGGGCTGTGACTTTGCGCGGTGCGATGCGAGATGATACGCTGCAGTTTTGGAGGAGGGCAGAGACTAACAACAGCTACACATCTTCCACGAGTACTTGGCCGTTCATACTGTCCGAACACGCCAAGCGACTATTAAAGACCACTTACATGCTCATCTGAATTCGCACGACCCTCAGTTCAAATTTGATCGCCGGCAATGGGCAGCATCACGGCGCTGCAAACAGGATCGTCGTGTCAGCTTAGCTGGCCCCTTCGCCATGGTGTACAATCACAACAAAAGCATGGCCCTATCCAGAAGGCTAAACTGTATGGGTCTCACCATAATCAATGCATATGTGTCTGATTACAACAGAACACAAACAAAGTAAGAGGTATACGTGAGCTTCGCATCCTGCATGACCTGCATATGGTTTTGAATAGCTTATGGTCGCTTGTGCAGTGCTCACAAGCTACATCTAGATCAACTTAGGAGAGTAGTGGTAGCGCGTGCTCTTTCTTTCTGATCGCTTACGAATTTTGGGCCCACTTAGAGTGGGGCCGTCAGGAGACCAACAATCTCACATCTATCATCGAAGTTGTTTAGCCTCCCCAGAGGTATCACACATGAGAAAACTGCGTAACTAAGCGATGACGTCATTGTAATGACACTACTGAGTACGTCTAGGGCTAGGCAGCCATACATCGGATCGTCTGATTCAGCCAATACACATTTTGCCCTAATTTTGGCGAGCTAGGGACAGGCTGAGCCTATTGATTCCGGCACCCCCTACATGCTACCACGATGTTCATGGTGTTGGGGGTTCGTGTAATACGAGCCCTCTATGTCTAGTTTGAGGAGCCACTCATTAGAAATATCCATAATTCCTACCGGGTCTCGATATATGGGCAGTAAATTTGAGCACCGCATGTAGCTGTTAACATGACCCTCATAACGCGATATGATGGACACTTAGTAATCTTTTTTCAGGGTGTTATTGGCCGAGGAAAACGTAGGCATCTGGTCTTAGTCAGTAATGGTAGCCATAAATATCGAAATGAAACTAGGTAGTTATATGGATGCCATACACAAGATGGCAACAACCATTTTCAACGCCACTCGTGACATCATAGGAAGGGTGTTCGTGTGTGAAGGGTTAGAACAGAAGAATGGCCTTCCGTCGGTGCTGGGCGAAGCCCTTGTGTTCACACGGGCCGCTGTGATCGGCAAAACAATGTTCTCAACCCCCTGCGCGTTAATGTGTCCATGTCTGCACCTTTTTTTGCGGAAAGCCTGTTTCTATAACGTAAACATCATTGGCATTCCGCTGCTGTCTGTTTGGCTGATGTGTAAAGTGGTAATTGCTGTGAGATCGTACACGTGCCTGCGTCAACAGTGATGCTCTGATTGACGACTTCAACCCTATTACGAAGCACCCGTAAGGCCATATCCTTTGTATAGCAGAGCTCGAATCCCATCCTTCGTTTTAGCCTGTCGGTCTCACTCATCGACTTAGCTACTGAGCCTTGTAGACTCAACAGCACCTCGTCACCGACGGTGATATCGGCCATGGCTAGAATTAGGGCGCTAACATCGGTGAAGCGCACCTTTATCTGTCCATTTTCACGGCGGTGTCTCAGGTTGGGCTCGGCGAGAATAACAGCCATTTTGCGTTTTGAAGAAGAATATGGCCATTTTACCATGACAATCCCTCTGATATACCCTGATTGAATGTCTGCATAAAGTCCTCCAATTGGTATGTGTTCCATCTGTTATAGACTGTGGAAACGTATACTAGCGAAGGAAGGTGACTGCTAAGTCTGAGCAAGTACGGATGTCTTTCCCATATAAGTTATACCGTACATATCACTTATAGTGCTTATGATAATGGTGTCGAAAAGCGCTAATGGGATTCCTGGTGTATGAGCGTCATCATGATACCGGATCGTGACTAGTCTGGCCAGAATCAACCAGCTGCTCTTAATATAGATTCTTTCCCTTTCAATCTTTCTAGATGGATTCGGCTCATGGAACTGATGACATGACAAGCGTATCCATCAACAAGTCTACAGTACGCATAGCCACCGGTCCGCACACAGGAAATCTTCTTCATCAACCCGTTCAAAAGATACCCCTTCGTTCCCGTCGTATAAACCAGTGCTGCCATAGGGTCCTTTACTGCTAGGGGTCGTAGCAGGAGACCAACTATCTTTAGAGAGCTCCCGCAACCATGAAAAATTGCCATGCACCTTGCGAAGCCCAGGCTCAAATATATAGCCAGCGAAGTAGAATTCTATGTAAAGACCATCTTGTCTTATGTAGCGCGAGCAATGCTCGATCAAGATACGAGCTCGACCAAGCAGCATTCGGAGAGCTTCTATGGTTTTAAACGACCAGCGGCTGTTTGCGTGCTCGCAAATATGGACTGCACGCAATTGTAGAGTACCGGAAAACTCGCAGAACCCGCCAGTGAAGAAATCAGCACAGATTGACGGCAGCGACACAGATAGAGTCTTTAATCGTGAGAGTTTCCGAAACATCGCACAGTAGTGCTGGCCACCGCTGTTAGGAGAGCCAGGATGCGAATGCCAAAATCCATCCTGCGATCGACGACTGTGCTCCAGGATACGAAGCGTTGCCGGGGCCGCCTCAGCGATTGTCACCACGCTGTCGATGGTCGTCGAAGAATTACAGGTCAGGTGAACCTCTTGGAGCCTTGTAGCAGTGCTGGCAATCGCGGCGACATCGCTATCTCTGACAGGCATAAAGGTCGTATCGCCGAAGATCTTCAGACGGTGCAAGTAACCAAAGTCTACCGACGGCAGGGGATCGAGGTCAATCCAGTTTGTTTTGTCGGCCACCTGTTGGGTGGTTGGCTCGACACATTGCAACTCAAGGGATTCCAGTCGCATCCTGCGACCTGTTAGCAACACCTGCCATGACTCATGGTTCAAGTACCGGATAGTCGTCCATGGACATGACAACGAAGTCAGGTTGTTGCATTCTTTTAGTGATTGGTAGACGAGTGAGATGGTCTCAGCGGTATAGAAGCCGTGGACGCATACGCGCCTGATTGCAGACCCAAACCCAGGAAACTCTCTGCAAATGCTGGCCGTCCGCTGCAGGGAGGTGAATGGGTTCCGGTTGACAACAATGCCTGTGGGTCGATTGAAGAGTTCGTACAACGGGTAGAGACGCCGATGGGGCGACAGGTCAAACCATCGCTATGTAGTCAGCACCATACATGACGCATCTGACTCTTAAGCAGCATGTGCATATTTACCTCTGCACTTCCCCAATTCTTGAGGAAAACCTACGTAGTGCATAGTCCAAGGCCCAGTCATGCCACTTTCGGCACACCGACCGCAGTACAGAACTAACGTCCCACCTTAGCTGATCCAAAGGAAGAGGTCCTCTCACATAGCGCTGGCAGTGCGATGGAGACAGCAACATTGATGCACCGGATATCCATAGGTAAACGTAGGACTGTCTCGTATGTTGGCCTCTGTGACCTCCTCCAGGACTTGGCAAAGAATCTCGAATGGCAATCTCTGGATACTCATCATTTGCGGCTGCTTGGGTTGATGTATGGGGGCAATGAAATCCCGGACAGCGTCAAATGTGGACAGGTGAATGGGAATCTGAATTCAAGGGCGTCAAGATGTCTTGCATACCACAGCCTGCTGGAAGAGAATACTGAGTATTCCAATACAAGCGTTTCAGCGGGAGCGATCATTTCTTACATTAGCTGACATTCTGCGCCAGCCGACGCATTCTGGTCAACAAGGTTCGAGCAATTGCTGTAAACGTCTGCATCTAAGCAGTGGCATGACCTGACGGACATGTAAGAAAAGCAATGAGAATGGTGGATCGCTGACAGTGTAAGCGTTCGCAGAATGCTGAGATGGAGGGGCAAGTCAGCTATAGGCAAGATGGCGAGAAAGCACGTATAACGAGATGTTTTTTTCTCTATTATGTAAGGCTGATAACATAAGGTGCCGGGTCGCATAATGGGATGCAGCACTACCTCACCAAGCATGTACACAAAGGCTCTCGCCTATCTCTGTTGGACTGCCAGCGTTAGTGGGCACATGTAGGTGCTTTCATTTGCTTGCATGCCGTCCATAACAAGGCAATATTGGTGATACCGCTTCCATATACTAACGACTGGCCAGGTCGCTTTGGTATCCTGGACCGCCCGGAGGCGCCAAAGAGGCCAACGCAATGTCTACATACGTAGATCCCGAGCTCAACTTCCCTCTGGGATGTTGCGATAAAGACGGCCAAGCTACCTTGCCAAGCCCAGGCATATGCCGGGGCCATCTTGACCTGTTCAACGAGCAGGAGCCGCAGGTGGTGTGGCAAGCTGGCCAGGATGCTTACTTCCAGCTCTCCGACCATGCGTACACAGCAGGCGCGCCGGGCTCCACACACTACGGAGGCAGTTGCCAGGTGGGCTTCTCGCTAGATCGCGGCCGAACATGGAAAGCGGCGGCTTCCTTCTCTGGCAACTGCCCGCGCCAGGCAGAAGATGGATCGCCCGGCAGCCAGACATTTGACTTTCAAGTCCCCCGTGGCATGCCGAGTGGCAACGCCTTGTTCGCTTGGGTCTGGCTGAACCGCGAGCACGAATTTTTCATCAATTGTGCTAAAGTCAGAATCGCAAGCAACGCTTCACGGCTGCCATCGGCCGACATGTTGCTTTCTTCTAATGGAGTTCAGAACAAGGATAGGCCAATCGTTTCCCGCCCATATGAATGGGACACAGCTCCCGTGATGACAACGAGCTACTACACCACTGACGCCGACTGTATGCCCAACGCCAAGTTACAAAATGCGCGAAGCGACGATTTTGAGCTAACTTGGGATGTGCCGTGCGGCGCTGTAGAGGGTGATGGCGCTTTCCCAATGCAGATGATCGCCTGCTGACGAGGTTCGCTACATCGCCCGCTCGCGTGACGTCATCTATGGCGCAACCTCAACAAGGGATATGCATGGTAGAAATCTACTTACTCACCTATGTTTATATGGATAGATAGTACGGGGTATTATTACAATTTTCGATACATGAACAATTACACGTAGAGATTTAACACCGCTTTCTTACACCTCGCAGTAGGTGTCACAGCCGAATGCAGTTAAACTAAATGTTGGATGCGCAGTGAGGCAAGGTCCTCGCGGGTCGCCGCTCTGCTACCTACACGCCTGACTAGTTATTTGACTATTTTCTTCGTGCCGCTCATCGGAATACCTAGCACTCACTTATTAGCCAATAGCTGCCATGTGTCTTGTACTATGATGGTATCACAGAACGCGTAGGGTTTGCCCCAGTAGCTGAAGCGGTATTAAATCAAGACAACAAAATAGTAGTCTTCTAAATCTATGTGTATCTTCCTGAGCTCCTTTCAAGGCTAATCTCTCCTCTCGCTATAAACACGTTGACCGAAGTGGTAATATTAGAGTATCGTTTCCACCACGTTTTGACCAGAGTTGGTTTGGGATACTTTTGCGCGTAATATTGGTGTGTTGACTAACTACACTACGTTCCAGTCGTTGGGTTCAATGGCTGTCTGATACGCTCTCGTTATCAGAGTCCACAGGCAACGACTAATCTCATCATCAATGCCTTTGCTCTTCTTGTGTCTGGTAAATAACCCCTCATCCATACTTGTACTTTTAAGCACCACCGGCAGACCTTAACGACAGGCCTACGAACGATCCTGGCGATGGCGACAAACCACTCATCTGGAAAGAATCTGATGAGTACAGCCCAGGGAATGCACAAGAAGCCAGTGACGATACTGATAGCCCACTGGGTACCATCAATACCTCCGGGTTTGATTTGGAAGGCTCGTCCGCCAATGAAGATGATGAGAATCTGGAGGGCAACGATCATGACAACGATCCCAATGAAGAAAAGGTTTCGAAGAATGCCTTCCAACACGTTCAGATTGTTATCAAGGCGTCTGTTGTTGAAGATGTTGAAGATTTGCATCCAAACAAAACTGTTGAAGATGATGGTGTCGAGCTCAAGTTGCTTGTTCGGATCGGAAAGGTCGTAACCGAGGATGTCGCCTCCGGCAAAGTAAAGGACGAAGATGACCGTGATCTTGTAGATGTTCTGGCCCATGATTTGCTTCCACATGACGGTGGTGATGAGAGGACCTTTTCCTTGTGGTGGACGGTCGAGAATCTTTTCGGTTGGGGGATCGGTAGCGAGGGCGAGGGCTGCGAACGTGTCCATGATCAAGTTGACCCATAGAAGTTGTACGGCCTTAAGCGCAGGCTTCATCTCGTCATCGTACACAGCTGTAACAAAGGCAAGGACTACGGCAGTGATGTTCACAGTGATTTGGAACTATTCATGTTAGTATGAGGGTCGGGGGCAGCATCGGCTACTGAATGACTTACCTGAAGGAACTTCTGCACGGCGTCGTTGACAGCGCGGCCCCATATCAGAGCTGTGATGATGGAAGTGAAATTGTCGTCCATGAGAATAATCGAAGATGCTTCTTTAGCAACTTCGGTACCAGAAACCATGGAAAATCCGATGTTCGCAGCCTTGAGCGCCGGTGCATCATTTGTAACGTCACCAGTGACTGCAACGATTTCACCCAGTGCCTTGAGGCGCTGGACGAGGATGCGCTTATCTTCGGGTGAGGAGCGAGCCAGAACTTGAAGTCGTGGCGGGATTTCATCCAGTTGCTCTTCGGTCAGTCGACGAAAGTCTGGGCCTTCCATGACTACGCCGCCCTCAGTGTAAATCAGACAGTCGGTCGCGATAGCTCGAGCCGTCTGCATGTTATCACCGGTGACCATGCGGACGGTGACTCCTGCCTTTTGCGCCTTGCGAACAGCGTCAGGCACACCAGGGCGAATGGGGTCCTGGATGCCGACGACACCGAAGAACGTGAGATGGTTTAATAACGAGGCGAAGGAAACGCTACCGCCTTCAGTCATCTCAGCGTTCACCGGTGGCCATTGCTCAAAATCGCGGTGTACGAGCCCGATGGTCCTCAGTGATCGGTTCGCATACTCGTTGATGGTGTCAACAAGGCCCTGGCGCAGGTCGTCTGTCATGGGTCCAATCTCGAAAGTGCCAAACTGGGCAGAGCTAGTGGTAAACCCGAGCGGAATCTCTGACGCTCCCTTGACAACAAGCCGGTACGTGCCATTCTGAAGCTTCAGCACAGCGCCCATGCACTTCTTGCTTGAGTCGAATGGGAACATGTGCGCGACTTGTTGGTTGTTGCGTGTTTCCGACAGCGAAACAAGGCCGAGGTGATCTTTGGCAAACTGAAGGAGGGCGGTTTCTGTTTTGGATCCAACGAAGACTGGCTTGCCGTCCTCTTGTCCCTCAAAGGCCGTGGAGTTGATCGCAATAGATTGGACGAGAAGTTCCTTTGCAGCTGGCGAGACTTTGGATGCCCATGCTGAGATCGGCTCGTCTTTCTCCGACACAGTGTCCGCATGTACGAACCTGGTGTTGCCGAATGTACCCGCAAGGACAGTCATCTTGTTTGTTGTCTACATAAAATATTAGAGTTGGTTTCGATGCTCACGGAGGTGAAATGCTTACCAGAGTTCCAGTCTTATCTGAACATATAGCAGTCGCATTACCCATAGTTTCGCAGGCTCTCAGCACTCTTACAAGATTGTTCTCTTTCAACATCTTGGTCGTAGCAAACGCCAAGGCGAGGGTAACAACCAAAGGAAGTCCCTCAGGGACAGCTACAACAACAATGGTTACTGTGACAATGAGGATGTCCATAAAAGCGGAGCCTTTCTCACTAGGGGTGCGGGTGTCGGTGTTGAGTCCGCCCACAAGGCGGAACAGCAGGACGAGGAAGAGAATGCCAGCGGCAGTAGTTCCAAGTTTCGCTATCGCCAGAGTAAGACTACCCAACTTTTCTTGGAGAGGGGTAGCTTCAATCTCGACGCGAACGGACATCATGATCCTACCAAAACTGCTGTGTTCTCCGACAGAGGTTGCCATAAAGGTACCAACGCCCTCGAGGACCTTTGTACCAGAGATGATGAAAGGGTCGAGGTCCTTGGTCGACTGGCCAGATTCCATGGCTTTCATGACGGCGGCACCGGGCGTTTTCCGCATAGCATCGGACTCTCCGGTGACGGATGATTCGTCGCACTTTACGTCTGAGCCGTCGATAAAGATGCCATCCACGGGGACAATGTCGCCTAGATCTAGGTGGATAATGTCTCCGGCCAGCACATCGTAGATGCTGATCATGACGATTCTTCCAGATCGTGTAACTTTGACTTCTCGCCCTTCCTTCTTGGCATTAAGTTTAGCAAAGGCTTGCTCTTTTTGCCAGTCATTCACTGCTGTGACAAGAACAACGATGACGATGGCGACGACAACCGCACAACCTTCGACCCAGTCAACGGGCGGTGGAGAGCCGGGTGGGTGATCTACTCCAAATGTCTCGTAGAGACCGAGTGCGAGTGAGATTGCGGCTGCCACAGTAAGGACGATGAGAATTGTGTCGTTGTATGCGTTCCATATCAGTTTCCATAGTGGCGTAGCTTTCTTTGGTGGTAGGGCGTTCCGCCCGTGGATGCAGATTCGATCTTCAAATTGGTTTCCGCCAGTAGGTCTTCTTTCGGACGCCTTCTCCTTGGGAGATGTCTGTAGGTTTGTTGCTTCGTCGAATGAGATGTGTCTTGGTACTGTGCACTCGTCTGCACTCAGTCCGGAATGAATATCTGATTGCAAGCCGGTTGCGATTCCGTGCAGACCGCCAAGAGCATGGTATACGCAAGTGACTTTGGGTTCAGCAACTTGCTAAGCTGTGATGGTCGGAAAGCGAAAGGGTTGTCGGTGTCAGAGGCGGCTTCTGCTCGCAGCTCTTGCTGCACCGATGCATCATACTCTGCTACGACTGTCGACGCATTGCTCGGCGATATTGGTGTCCGAAATGGGTCAGATGTTTGGGAGGTGATGGTGTTGGCCGGACTCGACGCGCGTTGCCGAGGATTGGGTTGGGATGGCGGAGGCGCAAGGTTTCTGTCCTGCATCCTCTACGAAGAGAATGAACTTGGGGTGAAGGGACTTGAAAAATGTAAGCTGATTTTCTCCTTTGTGAATCTGGATTCCGGTTGCAGAAGAAGTGGGTTGGAGTAGGATTGAGTGGAGGGCGCATCATAAGCTATCATATACACATGATGTAGGCTATGCAATAGCAACATTTAGCCAGTTTAGATGGATGCCTGTCAAGTAGTGTGAATTTGACTGCATGGCGTTGGTTCGGACACCGCCTCGCTATGTAGGCGGTCAATGCTCCAGCGAGGCAGAAAATACCTTGACAAGCCAGCCGTCAGCCTCGCGAGCCTGCACGATACCATGGATTCTCCCTCTCTTGTTGCATGTACGGTAATATCAGCCATAAAATACGTTTGCATCTTATCCTACGTGTCGGCGAAGTCGCCAGCCTCATAGATGTTGGCATATAAGAACCCAACCACTCATATAATTTCGAACTTCCAAAAAAAAAGCGAGCTACAATGACAAACCCACCAGCAATCGAGGAATCACCACAGCTGCAAATGCGCCAAGAAGTGACCGGGTAATACAAACGGCAAAATGAACCGCGCAAGCCTATTGATCGAAGGAGTGAAGAGGGGTGAGCATCTTCCGTACCTCGCAATCTGGATTTGTCGCATTAAACACATGATAGAGCATAATAGCCCTCACCCATGGAACACACAGGGCTGCAAAAGGCTTCAAAAAAATTCCTATGGAGTCAATATTCCTATAGAGTCAATTTTCTTCGTCATAACCGCGAAGTAAGCATCTTCGACAGGAGAACGAGAAAAGATAATGAAGAGCAAGGCAGCTAAAGTAACCCTTATGGCTTCACAGCAAAGCTATGAGCACTGATACTCTGTTGTGAGACCCTTGAACTTGTTCCCATATCGCATCTTGTTTCTCTCACTCCCTATTCCTCACAGTGTGTGCATATGGCTGGGGGTTCCTCTCGTCTTTGACAAGCTGTGCTGTATTGCTTACTTACGACACGTTATGGACCAACAAAGGATAGTCAGGCTTGGGCCAGGCTTGTGGCGTTGACAGCCTCGGCGTTGAAATTGATTCGTACGGCTTTCCACCCCAATGCCGGATATGTGGCTTAGAGCGTGCGTCTCAACTTTCGTAAGGCTTTCTTCGCATCGGTAGTAGAACGCCTTATGGCATTACGGGTCATGCACCACCAATAAAAGGCCCACCTAAACAAAAAAAGGTGGGTCTTAATGCCAATTAGTGGTCAATTGCACGTCTTGGATGCAGTCTAGCGTTCACCACAAGGCCATTGTGGCCCTCAGGGGGCATAATGAAGGCTTTGGCGTGTGACATCTAATTGGTACCCTCTTCAAGTCTTCTCAGGATCTTATCCACATATTCAATCATGCTGTCAATTGAGCAAGGATGCTGGTGTGTTGTTATGCGAGCCTGTTTCGCGTACCCTGGACAGTCGCATGGAGATGGCTGATAAGCCCGCGAGGCGGATGCACTAGGGTCTGAACAAGGCTGCCTTACCTACCAGCAATGCACAATATTTCCAACAGGGGGACCTGCGTGAGTCGTAAGCATCATCGCTGATTTCCACGCCCTGTAAATTCATCTTTTCGTCTTCTTGGCTTGCAGGGGCACGTCTGAGAAGTAGCGTTGAATAGGGGGAAATGCTCCTTCGCTTCCTCTTCTCTTTTTTACGTTTTCATCTATACAGTGAAGCCAGTCAAACTGCACAAATTACGTTTCCCCACTCCCACCAACCAGGGGATGCATTTTCGTTAGACTAGGGGGGAAGTGTGGTCTATGCGGGCTCTGTGTCACAGTTTACGTGTGTCACTTGCAGAAGCGCGCGGCCCGCCTCACTCCATCCTATCCCATTGGCCGTCATGCGTGGCATATGCATCCATCTGTATCTCTCCAAGTGGCGGCAAGGAAGGGAGGGGGAGGGCTGCATTAGTTTAACTATAAAAGGATAATGCTGAACGTACATGAATCGACAGCTTGCTCATACATTCCTCTTTTGGAAGCTCCAGTCTGCATGTGCACAACGGAACTTTACTCAAAAGAGCAAAGAGAGTGCTTGCTCCCGCCTGTTCAAGCTCTCATCAAAATCCTCGCCTTCTTTATCCAACTTCTTGTATGGTCCTCTAGCGTAATCACCATTCCTTTACTCTTTTTTTGGAAGGCATGACCTTCGATTTCTCCTGAAAACACTTGAGGGAAACATCATCTCGCACGTATTTGCTGCTTCTAAGGGGAAATTTGCACAGAGCGTTGGATATCGAGACACATGGCTTCGTTCCAAGGGACCTTTGAACTCTGATATGCTATCAAATGTGGTTACTCAGTCTTTCTGCCCCTGCGTTCCCTTTATCTATGCTGAGTAGATATTGTTAATAAGCCTGGTTTCAAGTGCACAAAGGTTGTGACCTTCAGAGCTAGAAAATCTTGAATTTTGGAAAAGGCAGCACGGAACCACTGGTGGATATATGTATAGCGAATTCATTATGCATCAAATTTACCTCAATAGTAGGATCTTTTGTACGTTGAGATAGATAAACATTGTTTTAGTGCATCAGCGAAACTCGAATTTCTACAATCATCATAAGCATGGAAGAATGTTCCTCTCTACAAGAGGCCTGCTTTCTTGAGCTTAGATTCCCACTGTGTAACATCATAGCCGAGCTCTTTCATTGATTACTGTTTGTTCTCTCAGCTAATTCTTTTTGTCTCTCAGGAGACCCCATGTAATTGTCAAATCGCACTATTTCTCTCTTAGTGTAAGCCAATGTACTAGGCAACATACATACTTTATTCTTCTTCGGACTTGAACCTCTCACAAATAGTAGCAGCATCCTTCTCGTTAAATGTCCACTCAATCCATCTTTCCTCCATCTTTTCGCGCTTTATAGGCGTGAGATCTGCTAAAATATGCGGATTGTTGTCGTGGACGCATAACGAGATATGAAATTTCAAGAAAGATCTCTTCATCCAGGTCTTGGCTACAATATGCAAGGACCGAAACTATGCCACGATACATCCACCATCTGCATAGGTTTTCAAATTAGCTGCCGGCCATACGTGGAAGCACGACGAAATCCGATCTATTATCGAATGTGAAGCGTTTTCGTTCGAGAACTCCGCAGAGTCCAATATTCCGAAAAGAGCACACGAAACACAAGATCAGCACATCAGCAGGATCAAATCTGAGTTCCACAACGCCAAGAAGGCTGCTATCCAATCATGTATGGTTGCACTACAGCGGCAATGGCCAGCTCGAAAACCTTTGTCGCCAGATTCTGCAGCTATAAGCAGATATCTCGACGTTGTAGCTGCAATGAAGAATATCACGACAAGGTTCGAGCAATGGTACGATAATCTCGAATTTTCCCGGTATCTTCACCGTGTCTCGGCGCTATGTGCGCGTCACACAGTGTTGCCAGTCAATAAAACACACTACCATGTTTCGATGCCTATCAAGAAGGGAATTCTAGGTTTTCACCTTCGAAAATTCACACGAGAAGAAGTCTTTGCTGCCGCGCCACCCTGCATCTTTTCACTCGAGGTGCCTTGTGAGCCTAAGATACCAGATCCGGTCCAATACATTATTGTAAACGGTTCAGATGAACAGTCCAGACTAGAACAACTTTGTCACAGTCTCGAACGCTTCGCTGCGTCAAGAACTGAACATCACTATGTGAAACGGTTACGTGCTAGCTGCGCCGCTCTCAGCAAGAAAGTTTATAGTGGTCCAGATCCGTCTCATGTCGCAGCTGACTTTCCAGCGCTACTCCAGAAGTATCTCTGTGATTGCAAAATCTTCTTCCGGAGATTGAACCACGCTCGAACCAGTTGTATGGACGACAACAGTTTGTTCAGTGATCGAATCGGACTGAGTACAAACCACTGCATCCGGATATCCCCACAGTTCTGGCTCGGCCAGTTACACCGTGACCGCTTCGAGTCGTTATCTGATGCGTGGAAGTCCATGATCATCCATTATGGCGTGGCTATCACACATATTCATCGCGCAGCGCGCCTAGTGGCTTTGTCTGATAAGCCAGTCGATCTCTGCGAAAACTTGTGTCACTTTGGCCACAGCAACTGGAATCCGTTGAAATTTCCGGAAACACTGTTACTAGAAGCTGAGAGTGGTATCATGGTCCGCAAAGAACAAGAAGTCATTGCAAGTCACATGCGATCTCCAAAGAATGGTGATAATGCTGTGCTACAGCTGCTGATGGGTGGCGGGAAGAGTAGCGTGATCGTACCAATGCTGGTAGCCCACTTCACCGATAAGAAGAAGTAAGTTCATTCATCTGTTATTCAAATTCTAATCCCACCTGCTAATTGGGTCAACTGCTAGGCTTGTCAGAGCTGTTGTAGTCAAGGCACAGAGCCAGCAAATGCTACAGATGCTTCTTTCCAAACTCGGTTGCCTCTTGAACCGTCGCATCTACCACATGCCATTCTCGCGGAACTTGAGACTGAGCTCTGAAGATGCCAAGGGTGTTCGCAAGATATACGAGGAGTGTGTTAAGAATCGCGGCGTGCTCTTAATTCAGCCTGAGCATATCCTGTCTTTCAGATTGATGGGTATTGAATCCGTGCTCAAAGATGAGCCAGAACTCGCACGATCAATGTTATCCACGCAGGAATACTTCGATAGCGCCACGTGCGACATCATAGACGAAATGGATAAGAACCTGAGCGTCAAGTTTGAGCTCGTCTACACCATGGGCTCCCAAGAGGCCATTGACTACGCCCCAGAACGATGGACAGTCATACAACAGATCTTGGCCTTGTTGCCGCGATTCGCCATTCAGATTCAGAAACACTTGCCAGAAGCCATCGACATACAGGATGTTAGTGGCGGAAAATTCCCTCGGATTCGTCTTCTGCACAAGGATGCAGCCGATCGATTACTAGAGTCTCTGGCCCAACACATTATTGACGGGGGTCTCTCTAGCCTACCTACTCGCTCTCAACCTGATGAGACGCGAGCAGCAATACTTCACTACATCACGCAACCCCTATTGGAAGTGAAAGACATAGACGCAGTGGAAAAAAGCAACTTCTTGTCTGATAGTACTAAGCTTCCGCTCCTCTTAGTGCGAGGACTACTCGCTGGTGGAGTGCTTCAGTTCACACTAAGGTATATCTTCACGTGGGGAAAATTGCTGTCAGAGACAGAGCTGACATAACATATTTAGTTCGAAACGTTGGCGCGTCAATTATGGCCTCGATGCAACCCGTATGCCTAGTACTGGTTTGGCAGTGCCTTATCGTTCGAAGGACTCGCCCAGTCCCCGCAGTGAATTCAGTCACAGTGACGTCGTCCTAATACTGACTCTCTTGAGTCAGTACTACGGAGGGCTTTCGGATGATCAGTTGTTTGACACTTTGACTCATGTCCTCCATTCGGATCAGTGTGACATTCATTACAATGAATTTGTGCACACAGCATCTTCCAGCTTGCCGGCAGCATTTCGATCACTATCTGGAGTCAGCATTCGAGACCGTAATCAATGCATGACAGAGGTGTTTCCTGCACTACGGTATTCCAAGAATGCGATTGACTACTACCTTACGCATCTTGTGTTTCCCAAGCAGTGTAAGCAGTTCCCACAGAAGCTCAGCGCTTCCGGCTGGGACCTAGGTGCATCTAAGACGCACCCAACAACCGGATTTTCGGGAACTAATGACACTTCACATCTTCTGCCACTTGACATGAAGCATCTCGACCTACCGAGCCAGAGCCACACAGATGCGCAAGTTTTGAGTTATCTACTGCAGGATGAGACTTCAGTCAATCATTTCCCTCCATGCACCAACAATGCCATCAGCGACGGCGAAAACCTTCTTACCATTGTTCAGGGTCTGGAATCGGATATTCGGGTCATTCTTGACTGCGGTGCCTCTATCCTTGAACTCAACAATCAAGAAGTTGCGAAAACCTGGCTGCAAATGCGCGACAACAATATTGAGGCTGTTGTGTACTTCGAAGATGAGCGACTTTCGGTGCTGGATCGCACTGGTCACATCGAGTCCTTTCAGGCCTCTCCCTATGCGAAACAATTAGATCTATGCATCGTCTATCTAGATGAATCGCACACACGAGGCACAGACCTAAAGCTTCCGCGGGACTACCGGGCTGTTGTAACACTTGGAGCTCAATTGACCAAGGACAGGTTGACTCAGGCGTGCATGCGTTTGCGAAAGCTTGGCCATGGGCAATCTGTCACTTTCCTTGTGCCCGAAGAGATTGCGACTAAGATTCGTGACCTCACAGCCAAGTCCGTGAACGATCCAATTACGGTGTACGATGTCATATGCTGGAGCGTTTCGGAAACCTGGCAGGATCTCAAGCGATCTATGTCGCTGTGGGCCGTCCAGGGCGAGCGCTTCGAAAAGCACAAGCATCTTTTGAACGGGGCGAACATCACTAAGGGCCAGGCAGAAGCATTCTTGGAAGATGAAGCTCAAAGTCTAGAGACCCGCTGCAAGCCGCAGGGCAAGGAGCATGATCACCCTTCGCAGCCTGCCAGGTGGGATTTGTCAAACGAGAATATTGTCAAGATCGTCTCACGGTGCCGCAACTTCCAAGCTCTGGGTTTTGGGTCCACATCGCTGAGTGAAGAACAAGAGCGCGAGCTTGCACCAGAGATTGAAGAAGAGCGGCAAGTCGAGCGACCAGCAAGAATGGAGGCGGAAACACATGTCCTACATCCCGACCTCGTGTGGCTGGTGCACCGTGGATACATCGCAGATGATGCTACCACATTTGAGCCAGCCTTCAAAGCGCTGCGTTATACCAGTGCCGCCAAGCTGTTCAATCTAGAACAACAGCCATCTTTCCCTACGGATCTACTCGTGACTACAGACTTCGTGCGCACTGTTAAGATACCTCCAGGTTCATCACGTGCTAATTTCATCTCGGATTCGTGGCAGCGACCTATTCAATTCATTCTTACCACAGCAAGCCTGATTTGCGCGGATACCACTCAGGAGGCTATCCTTATCTCGCCATTCGAAGCCAACGAGTTACTGCTTTACATCCAAAGCACAAGAAAAGTTACGTTGCACCTCTTCGCTGCACGCTCAAATGGGGGCTTTGCATCACTCGATCAGTTGATGCTCTACAATATTGGCCGTGATTTCACACCCAACTCTGTCCCGCGCAGTTTGACCACCCAGTTGAACCTTTTCGCCGGCAGCATGTATCTCCGCTGTCTCGCAGAGTATAATGAGTTGTGCGACTTTCTCGGATTGCTTCGAACCTCAAAGGTGGAGCCTGGGCAATAAGTCTGTGCGGACGGCTTCGTGAAACCACCGATTGGCAAGTGGGGTCTGAAGCAGTCACCAGTGCCTTTCTTACGCGCTTTACTCATGAAGGTCCGTCGCGAGGGTGAAGGTGTGGAAAAGACGCATATGGGCAGGCTTCTCAGTGGCGGAAGATTGGAAGAAGCGGATTTCAGCAGTGACGTGTAGATGAGGCGTAGTTCTGGGCAAATAAAAGGCACGTAACATGGCGTAAGACAACGATCTATAGCATTGTCGAATGTCCATTCTTGTTGAGTACACTCAAGTTCCTTAAGACCCAAGCCCTACTACCCTTTCTTTGCCGTACCCCGAGTACCCTCTTTGAGGCCAGCGCAACTCCGAAATTAGTTTATTCAGAAGTAATACATAACTTCATGTGCCTTTTCAGATTATCTTCGCGCGTGAAGATCTTTTCAGGTGTTCTGCACCATGGATTCAGGCATTGAAACCTTGTTTCTTGGGTATGTGTCGCTTCATGTCGCTCGAGATTTGTCCGAAGACCGAATGTCTTTTGGCAGCCGGAATAGACACATTTGAATCGGTGGTTGTGCGTTTGAGTAACATGCTTACTATTATCGCTTAGTCTAGGTAGACATGAAAAAGAAGGTTATTGCGTACTTGAGTTCAAACTTTTTCTTGAAAACAAAGGTGCATTGCGGGCATGCAAATGAAGATAGATTGACAGACATCGTTGCTGGGCCGGTATGTGGGGATGCACTGGGGCACTTCTGGCTGTCCTCTGTGATGCCCTTATAATCGCAATCGGTGGCCACATTCAGAGCTCCATCTGTATCCATGCTTTGACTGTCGGGCGTGTTCTTGGCTATGGCGGGACCGGAATTCATCGCCTGGACATGGTCGTCTCGCAGATGGGGGAAAATTACAGGATTTGGCTCCCACTCAAACGACGACGGAGGGAAACAGGCTTCTCTTCTTTCTTTGCAATCTTGTGCATCCTCGTCTATATCAACTTCTTCCTCTGATGGTCCGGCAGCAAACGCCAAATAACTGTCAAGGAACCTTTTAATATCACTGGGCGTTTTACAACGTCTTCTCTCAGCCTTTAGTTCCTCTGGTAAGCGGTCTACAGTGCGTCAGACTATCATCCCGTATTACCTAGGCTATAGACTTACCAAACAATGGGCCTCTACCAAGTTGAAAGCCGACTATATCAAGGCAGAACTTCAGTACCTCAAACGGAGCTCGACAGAAGTCAAGAAATAGCCCAATTGTACCTTCTATCTTAACCCCTTCAAATTTCTCATAAAATCTTAAGAGATTAACACCAATCAAGATGCCCCATGCGTTTTGATGTTTCATTCCTTTGAACTCCCGGTAGAATTGTATAGTCCGATTAATTATCCAGAACAACAGGCAGAGACAGATCATTGTACAAGTCCAGTAAAAGAAGGACCGGATAGTGAGCGCGATGATTTCTTTCCAGTACCATCCTACAAAGCCCATAGTGGTCAGACTAACGGTAACGCAAAAGTTCGCCAGGACCCAATCTTCGAAGTTGGTGTTGTCAATCTTTGACATGTGTTCTGTCCGTATGAAAATAATTGCCTGGAGCAGCCATGGTGGAGTTCTAGCTATGGTACCGAGGTATAGACACATGATACATGGCCAGCGCAAATGGAATGGTATAGGTGCAGTAGATGGGATGGCATTCACCCAAAACCAAAATATTCCCACAAGGACGATAAGAACAGTGAAGTTGCAAAGAGCCGTAATCGTGAAGTTTTTGAAATTTCGAATGCGTATTTCGACATTGTGCTTGACTGGAGGGCGATTGGTTTCGTGCTTGGTGGTTGGCATTACGGAAGCTTTCGTGGGATATTCGAAGCATGTAGACGAGCAAAGCACACTAAGACATTTGTACTGTGTTCCAGGAATCTATTATGTGTGAGAGGAATACCATTTTTCTGACGTCTGGTTGGCTTCCGCTGTCTCGGTAACTAGCGTGCTTAGTTAGTTACATATCTGTGTGCCGTGACTCTCGCGTCGCATACCGTGTCCGTGCACCCAATGCACGGAGTCAACCAATGCACGCTCCGAGCCTGTACGGCCACCACAAAAGTGAGGCTATAGAGCCACACATAATAGTTAATATCGTGAGATATTTTGATAGGTTGATCTATAGACCTATGCGACAAAGTTTCTCATACAAAGTTACTGATATTTAGTGGCGGTGCGGCCGCTGCGTGTCGTGATAGTTGGGCGTGGTAGAGGAGGCGTCACAAGCTTTGGGTGACTACGCGCACCCACAGCACGACGCGCAGGCTTCTGTTTGACAGCAGAAGCTTTTGAGGTTGGACGACTACCTCTTTGGGATAATTTGAGAGCTTTTGCAGCGTCGCGAGCCTCCTTATCCTTGCGTCTTTGCTCCTTGCGCGCATCGATGGCTGCTCGCTCCTCTGCCTTGGCCTGGTCTCTCGCTGCCTTCTCCCTTGCCCGCTGCTCACGCTTCTCTTCTGCAATCTTCTCCTTGTAGAGTTTACTAGCAGCAGCTAACTCTCTCGTCTCTGCCTTTTTGAGCTCCTCTTCTTGTGCCTCTTGTTCTGCAACAGCCATGCGCGCGCGCGCCTCCCGGAAGGCTCGAGGAGACCACATCATCGCACCTCCGTGATACTCCTGATGCTGCTGCAGGTCTAATTGCCTACTGGGTTGCTTCTGGCGCTTCCTGTTTTGGTAGAGCTTCTTGCGCAAGCCATCTACTTCAACTTGGAGTAATTCTACTTGAGATGAGAGATGGTGGATAGTTTGACCCAGCTTCCGTGCGCCCACACTGCGCGAATCCTTTACCTCTGCCTGAAGTGTGGTGCAAGCTTTGAGCCAATCCTCTGCAGAATAAGCCGTAGAGCTAGAGGAGACTCATTCTAAGCTGTCAGGGCTTATGTGGCGGAACCTATTGAGTATAACGTCGGGATTTACTGGGGATATGCCGGTGGCTGTGAAGGCCTTTGATATGAGGTTTTTAGTGAACGTGGATACCCAAGTAGGCTAGAATAGGGCAAAGAAGTTACCTTTGGACAGTGGAGAAAGGCCCTGAGATGCCTGCAGGTGGTTGTCGAGTTTACAGGAGTAGTTAGATGAGAGAGGCTTGAAGCAGACTACATCCAATGGCTGAAGAGTCTGGGTACTGTGAGGAGGTAATACTGCTAATATAATCCGCTTCTGGTGACAGTATTCGATAAACTCCTGGGTTAGATGACTCCTATGGCTATCTATAATTAAGAGCTGATACCTTAAGCCGATACCTTAGCCGTGCCTTTGGCTTGGTGTATCGGTTAAATACCTGCTCAAGCTAGGTCAATCCTATCTTATTATTTGTTTATCCTGAGGGCGATAAGGCGACGTAGATAGAGTGCTTTCCCGCCTGTATATCTGCTACCTACTGGCTATGGAGGGTGGAGTTTTTCGACGCAAAGATGATGCTGGGTGGAAGAGCGGTACTATCAGCGCAGATTGCAGCCAGGAGGCTTACCTACTTACGTGAGCTATCTTGACGAGCCTGCCTGTCCTCCTTCTTCTTATATTGACGCTTACTAAACACCCGTTTTGTTCTACCTAGCACTCCAATGGCGAAGCCCTTCTTATCTATATTGTATGTATTCTCTGGCTTAATGTTGTATTGAGTAATCTTCTGCTGTAGAAGCTTAAAGTATAACTTGTATTTATATCGTGACTTAGCGTTGTGACGATTAGAGTCTATGCCGGTGGCCTATTGAGATGTGAGCTGATCGCGGTGACGGTGCAGGAAGCGTTTAACCTAGCTATTAGAGTAAGGCTGTGAGGTAACTGAGGATGCGAAATTTTGTATTATATGTCTTGTAGGTGGTAAGTAACGCGCCGAAAGCTCCTCTATATACTTGACTAGATCTGATTTCTGTTGGTTGCTGAGCTTTTGTTGGTTCTCGTTGGCGACGCGTCGGAGGACCTAATTAAGTTGATGCGCGCGCGACAACGTTGAGCGACTAATACTATGTTTCTTTGCTATATTTGTATATATAAGTTGTTCGCTAGGCTTTAAATTATTAATCTCTGTAAGCGCATCTGATATTTCTGTTATGGTGGTTGAGTAAATACGCGTTCAAAAGGTGGTGGTGATTGCGATCCCCGTGTATTGGTTAACTCCGTGCACGGACACGGTAAGCGTCAGCAACTATAGATTATAGCTAAGCTACTTTAAGCTAGGTGTGCGGGGCCTCCTCATCTAGTACTTCTAGCGGGCAGACTTAGAATTAGTATAATAGTACGACAACCTTTCAAGCTCTAGCCTAGTGCTTGGGATAAGATGATGATATGATAAGCTGTAGATTGTCGGAATCTTGATAAAATGCATGAGTTTTTGACGCACCCGCTGCTAGCCAAAGCGAGGCGGTCGCGCGATGCTTATACTAAGTTATTATATTGTACGGTAAGCAAAACCTACTTCTGGAAGATACTAGGAGAGAATATACTTCGTAGCTCAAGGCTACTATTCCGAAGATATCTGTTCTTCTGACCTATTGTTGCGTTTGTTGTGTTAGGGAGTGTGTGCGGCGTCCCGCCACGTAGGGTGTCCCGTTACGCAGGGATAGACGTTATAATTATTTGTGTATTTGCAATGTTCTAGCTAAATACCGCACGCTAAATTCTTAAAAAGAACGATCTGATACAGATATGCGAGGATAAAGGTTACTAAAGACGGCAAAGTGAATATATGGCCGAGATGTCTTAGCATAGGACTCCTATTGAGGTTAAACACTTAATTGGAGGAACGTACAGAATTTGCGGTCTTAACTGTGCTATTACTATCTGTAGTCGCTATCTTAGAAGCCTATACGTGTGCGCTATAATGCGACAGTTGTGACGACTGAATAGATAGAAAAAATCAATTTATAGTCACCCCCACTACAAGCTTTTGTAGAGGTAACTAACTCGCTTGTGAACCACGTTATAGCTAATCAACTAAATAAATTAATGCGGACATTGTTAATACTGTATAGTATTGCCAATATTCCTCGGCCGAGTCCCAGCAAGAATGCAACCAGCCATAGAAATGATTGCAGATGGTTCGGTCAAGGCCGAGCACTTCTTCCATGGCCACTCATTCCTAATCGAGATTGACCCAATGACCGGCGAACAGATCTCACAGACTGTTTCTCTACTGGACGATCTGATTGATTTCAATAAAAGTAGCCTTCCCGACCTGTCTTCATTTGCAGTGGGCCTGTTCTGGAGATCAAAACAGCCAGAAGAACAACTTCTAATTAGAGGATTTCGATATCATTGGTTCCGTGCTTTCTGCATGTCGCAGCAACAGAGCGGATAAACAAGTCAGGCGATCAACAAAAGATACAGAGCTTATCGCGAGAAGCTGGAGCGCGTTTGCGACCAGGTTGATGGTCCTTTAATTGAGAACATGCTCCGCGTCGATAGGGGTATATTTCCTGAGAAGTCTAAAGTCCCTCCCTGTGTGACGAAAAGCCCTGTGTGCCGAAAACAGACAATGAGAAGGCAAGAATAGCATCTTTCTCGGCACCGTGCTGTATCTCATTAGCTGTTTTCGGCACACAGGGCATTTCGTCACATAGGGAGGGACTTTAGATGAGTTTGAGGGTCTACCTCCCTCGAGGGCAAGAACTGCAAGCGCTTCAAAATTCGCGTGCATAGTACATGTAATGTCCCTTCCTACGTGGCGAAAAACCCGGTGGGCCGAAAACGACGGATGAGAGCGCAAGGATAGCAGATATCTTGACCTGATGCAGCGTCTCATTGGCTGTTTTCGGCCCACCGGGTTTTTCGCCGCGCAGCGAGGGACATTAGTCGACATTAATGAGCAGCGCCCAGCCTTCAGACGCACGGTCCAAATCATACTTTCTACACCCGAGGCGGATCTGATCTGCAATGTGGCATTATCGCTTAAACATCTGGCGCCACACATTGCTGCGTCCTGTGCTGACTACCTTATGAACAATGCTCGCACTCACCGTGGATTTCATTCTCTGTCAAAAGTCATTGGTGAAGCAGTAGGCAAGACAGGTACACAATTTACGGGCATCAGATGCGTTCTAGCTTTGACTATTCACGTTGGTGCCGATTCCATGATGTGTTTGTGAATCCAATTGCTGAAGCTGCGGTGTGAAGCTGTTGCTGCTTACGATAAACGCTCAAATGAATGTTAGTGATTGATGATCCCGTCAACAGTTCTAATGCTGCAGCCTATGTTCCGCTAACAAGGCTATCTGTAAGCAGTATTGAGATAGAAAGTGAGGTGTAGATTGTTGAAGTATATAAGAGTATCTAGGATTATATAGAGTGAAGGAGACTAGTAGGCTGCTGAGTCATGACTGTGTCATGTGACGTGCCCTGGGCTTATACTATCGCTGAACCCGATCTGTGAAGCGGGGCTGCGCGGTCCCTGCCTCCTTTGTGGCGCAAATTTTGCTGCAACTGCGTTCGGGGTGAAACCGAAATCGCTAAGCCCTATAGCTCTGTGTTATCTAGCCGGAAGCTTGGCTTTTCTCTACGCCTCGCTGTTGTCTCAGCCGTCATCGCTAAGGAATCTGAAACCAGTCACTGTTGCAACAACGCGTCTTGATAGTTTCGCAATGATATGCAAGTTCGACTTGAGGAAGCGCAGACGCTTTGAATGGGTCAACCAGCAAACTGTCGATGAACGTCGGACGGTGCGCGGGATCGAAAACAGCGAAGACACAGCGCTGACAGCCTTCTTACGATGCCGTATTTCCTAAGCCTCCAAGGTGCTTATTGGTTACCGGTCATCATCGCCGACATGTGCGTCAGCAAGTACACGACTGTTGGCATATAAGCACCTGGCATAGGGAGCCATCCCCGCAATCATCTAATGAGACGGCTTGCTTTTCTGATCAAACCTACTGTCCTTTTCCATCTCCAAAGAGCTTTAGAGAAGTCTGCTTGCTACTATACTGGCGGAATCGTAGTTTCGGGCTGCCCTTTCCACACACTCAATTTCTCACTGAGCCACTACATACGCTGACATGACGAGAGGGTGCATCGCTCAGACTATCTATGTCTTACTGTCTGTGATGGTGGCGGTGATGGCAAAGCCTCCACTATATGTAAGTATGCGATCGTATCCTAGACCTTTTCCATAGCTTGAGACCGTAGCCAGACACGTGAGTCGGTCAAAGACTCTATACAAATATTCCGCAAGCACCAAGGTATCAATCAATGGTGGTCTATTTGGACGGCTCCACAAGGAGTTGCGATTGATCCCTGCGACGCCAAGTCATTTCACTGTATTTATGATGTCCTAGTGGGCGAATTTGCACAGGATCATGACGAGCAACGGTTTCCCGGTCTACAGAGCGGAACATGGGTGGGTGATTGGCCACAGTACCACGATAAAAACTGTTCGATAAATGGCTATGGTAAGAACGCCAGTCCAACTCTTGAGTGTGAAGATACCTTGGTCCAACATTTTAATCGCGACGCGCGATCTACCGACCCACCTATCAGCTGTGAAGATGGATCTAAGTTGGAACGAGGATGGACGGTAGAGTATTAGAGCCTAACCTAATCGCATGAGTGGCCGGGAACGACTATCATGTAGGTCAATCCTCTTCCTTTTCTAAAGTCCCTCCCTGTGTGACAGAAAACCCTGTGTACCGAAAACAGCCAATAAGAAGGCAAGGATAGCATCTTTTCCGGCACAGTGCTGTATCTTATTGGCTGTTTTCGGCCCACCGGGTTTTTCGCCGCGCAGTGAGGGACGTTACGGCCAAGTAGCATCTCGCGTATAGTTACAGTAGAATTGTAATGATAACCAATAACACGACGCAATCGCTTATATCGCGTGTAAGCTATGCAATGCATGCAAGTTACTCTAGCTTACTATCTGATTTTCTATAGATTAAGAGCTGTGATTTACTGCTTCTGATTAGTAAAGTTCATTATCTCTAGTCAGAAATGTCTGCATTTAATTTTGATCTTTAAGACTAAAATGGCGTGTGCGTTTCTAAAACAAGTATTACGTGTTCCTACTCCAACGGATTCTTTCATTTCGACTAGTGTTAGATTCTAGTTGGTACTAGTCTCGAAAATAATAGCGGAGGAATAGGCGGTTTTGTGGGTCCAAATCACGAATATTTCCTATCTAGTACACAACATAGTAATGACGGCTACTACTATGCGTAAGAACTTTTAAGAGACTATTTTATTCACACAGACAGTCTTATCAAACACCATTATTGTAATTAAAAGGGCGAGTTTCTTTAGTAGTTATTATATTCTGATCTATGAGCCCAAATAAGTTCCATATAAGAGCCATAACCTCGTATATACAGTGCTCTTCGGGCCTACTAACGGTTAAGGTTAACGGGAAATAAGGCCTCCTAGAAAAGCCTAGCGCACTACTACAATATTAGGATATGTAGATACAAGCATATACTATATCTTACTATTGGCTACTTCGTGCCTTCCTCCTATACCCCACTCTCCTTCTACCTAGTTTTTATTGGTTAGAATCATAGATCAGATCTCCTCTCTTCCTGCGAAATTGCTACTATAAATACTAGATAACCTAGAGCTAGAGAACATTAGTAGTGTTTACCTCCTAAATCGCTCTCTTCGATCTATCAGCTTACTACGATTATTCTTCGAAATTCCGTTTAAGTTTACTAGAGAAAGCATCGAGAATTTAGACTAGTTCTCTAAGAATAACAAGTTTTGTTAGCTTGTGCGTAGGCTGGAATTTTACAGCACGCCTAAATTATTTAGGTACGATAATTTTGACGCTTGGGCTAAGAGTCTTAGTCTACTTGGTAATCCCCAATACAAAAATCAGGAAGCTCCCAATTACATCGACAAAGAGAATGAATTCATATCGCATCGAGATTAGTTAGAATTACTGAGCTCTGATAAGCACGAGCTGTTTAAATAGTATGGGATTGATCGCCTTGAGGATAACGAAAAGATTAGACTTTTAAAGCATTACGTACGGGCGGGAAATATGCTAGCCAAAGTATTTAAGAGATTTACTAAGCTTGGGGGGCTTATACACTATCCGAATACGATCTACTCGCAACGCTAGCTACCTAGCTAGTAACAGCTATTATTTAACACGCACTACTTTAAGGAGTTTGAAATCTTTGATAAAACCTCTGGTAAAGATAATGATGCGGAGGCTCTTACACTTTTGGTTATTCTATAGGCTCTTGGTAAGGCCCAGTCGACTCTAAAATTACTTATCTTGTAGGTTGGAGGTCTGGTATTCTGGGGCCCGTTACACCTAGGTCGTCTTTGGGAATCTTAGAGCTATAGCCTGATGCGAGAAGTAGGTTCTTTAGCTGCAGAAGCAGAAGTAGAAGAAGGATGGAGTAAGGGACCTGAGATTTAGCTGGACATTAGAGGCTACGAGAGCGAACTAGGTATAATTGGAAACGTTTTTGAAGATGTTACTAAGCTAGATATTTCTGTGTCTGAAGACGATTGGTTCTATGGACTTGCAGCGGTTACCTACTATCTTAGTAGTTTTCTTAACTATTCCCGTAAGCTTAAACGGGTCCGCTTAGTATTCGGAGAAATGGATGAGAGTACGATCCGACTGAGCCTGACCCTAGCTGACTACGAAGATTATGGCTACCGCTTCCTGGCGCTGCTGGCTGAGAGCAAGCCTTGGCCTTAGATTGAGTTATTGGAGCTTGAAATTACGACAGACCTTTTAACATTGCTAGCATTCCTGCGTTCGCTTGCTGAAACGCTCTAACACCTTAATCTCGCTAATATTACTCTACTTCCTCGAGCTATGATTGAGAACAAGGTATATAGCGATGGTAGAGAGGAAGACGAGTGCTGCATCTAGGAGTCTACGCTTCCTTAGATTGTCTAGATATTGCCTAACCTAAAAATATTAAAGTTTAGCTGTTTGAATTACTACTTGTATGGTACTAACTTCGTGCAATAACTATTCTAATCAGTAACGTTGATGGGGCACGAGGAATGTGTTTATTGCGACGATTTCTATAAGCAAATAATAGTGCGTGATCTTATAGGCGTAGGATAACTTTAGTATACACTAGACTTAGTGTCTTTTATGGAGGAGTATTATACGCACGTGAGAGATTATGATATTGATAGCGCAGAGGCAATTATGTCGGACAGCTAAAAAGGGTTCGATATCATAGTAATCTAACTAGTTAATAAACTAAATTTGTATTCTAATTATAGTGGCTCCTCTAATAATACTTTGGAAAAATCTAATAACTGTTTTTACTACAAAGAGTTCTAACGTTTCTCTTTGTGTAAGGAGAAGCCCTATAGGCTGAGAGTGATCTTAGGTATATAGCGTCGCGCGTTCTTAATGCGTTGATTATATAGAGTCGTATATATTCTTTAAGCTCCTCTAATCGCACGTAGATATGTGTCGTAGGCTAAGCGCTGTCAGAAGCATAAACCTTATTACTAATAGCGCTGTACGATGACCTCTATATAAGCTAAGCTAGGATACTACAAACAATAAAAAATAGATATACTCTCTTCTAGCTATTCTGTCTATTAGCCCGCACCTAACCGTGCGATAACATGTAATAGAGACGACTAGCTTACTACATCGCAGAGCACACAGATGACTATACGTAGCTACGACCTCTAAAACCCTTAACTAACGTGATGCTGGGTAGAGCGGCGCGACCCAAGTACTAGCGCTAACTATTATTAAACTTGCGCGCTTACTATGCTGACCTTATCCTCCTAGTATAAATAGCCCGTCTATGTGGAGACGTGCAGGTAGGCCAAGCGCTCGCGTTGGTGTACATAATAATAAAGTAGATCTTATACGTGTTAAACCTGCTGCTAAAGCTGCGCTACTGTACGCGTCGTCTCTACTATCTATACAATATTATTGCCTAGTGTTGTTTCTTGTGGAAACGGCGTTTAAACAACAGTAAACGATAATAGAATACGATCTGAATAGTATGGGTCGATTCTAGTCGCCTGGAAGCTGGCCTAGATATTCTCCTGTATGAATACTGCTAGCTAGACCCGCCTATAGGTTATAAGAGAGTCTATCTTGTTAATATGGTAGATGCCTTAGCGAGCTAGCACCTAGATCTTGTGACTATACGTGCACTTAAGTGGGGAGAAGTAGCTTACGTTAAGTAGCTGTAGGAGGTAGGAGGTATAAGCCGGCATATAGAGGGTGATAGTCTTGTTCTTTGTATAGAATTGGTTGAACTTAGGCGTAGTGTAACTACTATGGCTATCTAGGTCGAGAAGCTGGTAGACTATGCGTACTAGACGCAGTAGTTAAAGCTAATTAGGAAAAGACTGCGCTATGAAGTAAGGCTTGGCAATTACTGGGCCGTAGCTTCCGCTGATAGCGCGGGGTCGCTTGCTGTTGCTTAGCTGTTATTGAGGTTAAGAGCTATGGACTTGAACTGAGGCTGGACTGGCACTAAATTACTAGACTCTATACTTGACTTAGCCGATCGTCGTGTAGTGTCCTGATGTGCATGATAGGTCTTAAAGTGTGCATTACTATATCTGAAGGTATGTATTCGCTGAGGCCTAGCCCGCTCGTGGCAGAACAGGAAAGTGGTGGATATAATATAGTAGGCTACGTACTCTAGGTTGCTTATCGTCTACCTATGTAGTAAGACGATCTTTCCTCTCTTTTACCTTCGCTACCCTTTTGTGGCGCTGTACTGCTGTGTCACGACTATAGAATGCTGATACTCTTGATTACGCTTATAGCTAGTAAGCAGGACGAAGGATGCGACTTAAAACGTAGTCCTGTAATCCTTCTAACTACGCCGCAATCGCGTGCTCAGCGATCACTACCTTTTGGCACTACCGAGCAGCTGAGCAGACTACAGCACGGTATAGTATATAGTAATAGGAAGCGAGCCCTTATGGCTTATTGTTTTTAACCAAATAGTTTAGGCAATGGTAACTTCTACTTAGTAGCCTACTTGTAAAGTATTCCGTTTACAGCACCCTGCCTCTCATCTATGTATATAAGTAATATTGTAGGAGAATCTTAGCCGTTCTAAACGAAGTTTTTTGTGCGATAAGTAGCGTCTATCCCTGCGTAGCGGGACACCCTGTGTGCTGGGACTGGCCAATTAACTTGTAGGTTTTGGGCAGAAGTTAGTGATTTAAGCGAGCTGATTGACTGGTCCCAACACATAGGGTGTTCTGCTACGCAGGGATGGACGTTATGTATAAAGATATGGTACAAGATATTACGGGTTGAGAGACTGGATTCTATCTAAGTATAAGTTGAGAAATCAAGAAGTTGATTACTCTACTGCTCGATTCGGATCTATAATCCGCGCTAACTCTAATATAAGGCGATAAAGATAGATGGTGAAATCCTTCTTTTGCAGTGCCTTCCTATGCTACTCCTGACCTGCATGAGCTATCTCTTTTGCTTTCCTCCTTTCGTCTTCGTGGCTCGTCATGTATCGCATAATCTCTAGTAACTCGTGTATAGACAAGTTAACGGGGATGTAATGTACCTAAGGTACTAAGCGCTCGTCGTGCCATTCTCGCAGAATCGTCTGCTTGAGCACGGCACTCTTTGACTGTAATAGCGTGTAGTATCGCCTACTAAACGAATTTCCGTCGATGTCGAATATAAACTGAGACTGGAACTGCCGGCTTTGCTCCTCTCTTCTACTAGGGTTGAAAAACTTCTTCTGTTCTTCGCAATCCTTCTCGTCGTATTGGAGCACAGCCGTGAATTTGACGTCATATAGACTGCTGTGGTTTTCTACTGTATTATAGGGTGCCTATACCCCGTGATTGGACTGCTTAAGATACTTGTGACTGGTTTGGTTGATAGTTTGAACCAGCTTTACAAAACGTTGTTGGTGAGAATACTGCTAACTACTGTTAGAGCTATAGCTACCCGTTGTACTGCCAGCCCAATAGAGGTCATTAGCCTTTTCTTTCTAAGAAGGATCTTCTGTTTCCTTATAATCCCCTTAGTCTATCTTATCCGTATACTAGGGACTGGGATACACAATATCACCAAATATCGAAGGTGCTGCTTGCGATAAGATAGGTACTAGAGCCTTGGTAGTTAGGCCAGTCATTAGGGAAGAAAAGAAGCCGTACATAAGTCTAAATCTAGGATGCGAGTAGATATCTTTTGCGCGCGACATATCCTGAACGAACGGAAGTCCATAGTTAAAGATAGTGGGTCTGAAAACGATACCAGATGCGACCGAGCACGGACTATCAGTTATATCCCATATAGGATTATGGTTTGCGTCCTCAAATAAAGAGTATAATGCGTTATCTGCATCGAGTATATACCGCGTAGTAGTAACTCTAGGTTCGTCTAATAGATTGAGAGCAAAGTCTATATCGGGGATGTTATATAACACTTCATAAAAAAGCTTTCTAAGGTTATTTACAAGCTAGTCGTTACTTGTTCTATTGTATCGTCTATTCGCGAAGCCGCACTTGCGCAGAGAAAGATGATTAAGTCTTGTTACATAGTTAATATTTTTGAGCAAACGGCGAGGTTTGACCTTCTAGAATGGCTTGAGGTCCTCGTTGATTATATCGAAGTTATCGATTAGAGGGGATTGTTTAGCCTTGGCGTAGGAAAACTACTTCTTGAATCTGGGCGGTGGTTCGCGTAAGTACTGTCTTTGGTATTCCTTTATGGCGGAACGAAGCGTTTTGGACTGCTGACTCTGAAGATGTGCGATATCTTTGCGAGCCTTTAAAATAAGCTCTTTAATGGGATGATTTGAGTTTAGGGGTATGGTAACAGTCGATATATGTAGCTATGCTGCTTTGGGTAAAGAAAGGATTTGCTTTTCTGTTGACGTAAGCTACACAAGCGATAGCAAAGGCTAAATGGCGAACATGTATAGTATTGAGCGTCCTTTGGTACTCTTTGGTAGGAGAGAAACGACTTGATGTAAATATAGAACGGAAATCTTTGTACGGGTAAGCGTCTAAAGTATTTCTAGTGATGTGGCTACGTTTGGAGTAAAGGAACTAGCTGAAGATGCGACGTAGGCCTAGATCAAGGGCGCAACTTCTTAAGGTACTTTCTGTGCCTACATAGATTAGCGGGTAACTGATAGTAATTGGAGGCAGCTATATATACAAACTAGAACACGGCAGTCTAATGCACAGCTTTTATAATGCTAGCGAATAGAGCTTTAGCGATGGAAGAGGTGCCACGAAATGGTGAGATTAGTATGATGATGACTAGCACGGCGTAAAGTCCGGCCGCACGTAATGAGATAGAAAGTATCGCATTTATGGTTCTTAGGCGGATTTCTCTATTAATATAATGGTTTTCCTGGTTGAAGACCTCGGTAAGTAATCCATAGATCCCTATAAGGCCGAATGCGGTGGGAATACTGAAGACTAGACTCGTGGTATTAAAAGTTAGTATGCATATTATAATAAGGGCGGCTTCTATCCTAAACGTGAATAACGTGTATTGTATGTATACGGACAGCGGTTTATGCAGACGAGCGAAGAGTAAGGTATAACGTTGAGCGATGAGAGTAAAGGCGACTGCGGGCTGTTAAAGGTATGTTGGAATGCTTTCTAAAGTGAAATGTAGCTAAATCTTACTGTGATCTACGTAGAGCTTATGACTGAGGAAAGCGCTGCTATAATAGTTATAGAGGCTGCGAGTATCTAATGGAGGTACTTGATTGAAGGTTCTACTTCTATAGTCTTACTCGTCTATGAGACGATTTGGAAGCGCGAAAAAAGCCTAAAGAGGATAGCGACGAGATCCTAATAGATTATTTTGGCGAGCGTGGGGGCATATCTATCTAGATTATGGGGGTAGAACTGAGCTGCTAGGAGGGCTGTTGCTATTGCTCTAGCTGGACTACTGGCTTAAGTCGCCGCCAACTAGCTTATGCTGAGACTAAGGATAAGTTATATTGGGTAAAGAAGGTAGGCAGTACTTAACCTAGTGATGAACTGACGTTTAGATTAGCTGGTGTAATTAATTTTTTATCGGAACGACTCCTTAGAAGCTGTGAGGTATTGACTGGGATAGAACGCTTAGATATATTAAAGGCTTGTGTGATATTATGTCTATTGCGGTTAGGGTCTTAGTTGATTTGACTAACGTAGGCGGCTAAAGTAGTGATAGGATAGTGCGATGGTATCTTTCTTATATGGCTTTTGCGTTGGCTAGTCTTTTTACTAATATCTAGATCCTTTACTTGTTAGTAGCTATAGTATGGCTGAATTACTAGATACTACTTGTAGTTGTAAAGTAGGGCTTAGTTTGTCCGACATCGCCTACTCTGGTCGATTGGATAATTATGCGTACCCTAACTCTAGGTATAGTTGGGCGCAAATACTTGTAGAGGACTTGTGGTAGTAGCAATAGTAATTGTTTGTATTAAAGTACTCCTTTACTCTTTTATATAGCTTTCTAGTTAGAAATATGGCGTTATGCCTACTATCTCTTCTGCCTACTCTGAAGGATTTAGAAGACTAGCTGTCGAGATTTAACCCCTAACCTGAGAAAGCAAGCATAGTGAATTGACTATGAACTGGATGTGATTCTGTGATCTAAGCGAGACTAATTTAGACAAGACTGGGGCGTTAGCGTAAGTACTTTGTAGAATTCTTTGGCTTGGCGTAAGGCTGCCACGATAGGAACCGTGCTGTAGTGGCGCGACTGCTGACTAGTAAGTAGCTTACGATTCTTAAGCGAGTCTGTGGAACTAAGCGATAGAGTGCTCGGTATCTTAAGCGAACTGGATAGTAGAGCTTGATTTGTACTAATAACTTAGGCACTTTGTGAGCCTTGGTATTGCGCACTATTAGTATCGTATTCTCTGTAGAGCTGATGTGAAGCCTCTAGTCGTAATATCGCGCGTTAAACCCTTATATGTTTGTATCGTGAAACTGGATCGGATTGCTATAAAACTAGTAGTAGTAGTGCGCTAAATCCTCTGCACTTTAACAGTCTCTGTTTAACGTCCTAGGGAGCTAATATTATAGTTGTGAGGAAGGTCTTGGCGTTAGATTATGCTCTGGTGGAGTTGCCTTTGGGCGTGGGGTTGTGGGGTATCGCTACCTAGCGCCCGATCTGTGGTAACGCCCGATCGCGATTACTAACACTACTATTAAATGTGAGGCTGGAGAGTCTTACTAAATAGCTATTATCGCGAGAGCTTTTGGACTAGTGGTCTAGACGTTATATTACATCAATCTATCTAGTTTTATTTGGTTGGTAACTGGATTGTTTGGGCGTGCTGCGATCGCGGAGGTACCGTGTTTGTGTACTTAATGTACGCCGTTAGTTAATGCACGCGATCGCGATTTCGTCCTAACTTCGTACCTCCTATAACTTAACGCTACGATGACTAATGTCGATCTACGCGTGCTGGGACGTATGGTGTAACGGGACGCTTTCTCTTCTGGACTCTTGGATTGCCTCTAGTGTTCTCTAATATAAAAAGTGTAATACGCGTCTATTCTACAGCTCTCGTTCTCTTAGCACGTTAGTCTTCAATACTAAAAAACGCGTTGTTGACCGTGCTGTCGCTTATTCTATTAATATAAAAGCCTCTTTATGACGAGCTTGCGACTGCAGCGTGAAGGCGAGACTATGTATGCTGATTAGCGTATTAGGATGCTTGTTGGTAAGCACTCTCTTCCTCGTCTGTAGTACTTATATAAATAGCTCTTTAGCCTCCTTATACCGTCTATTACTAGATAGTCGTAGCACACTTTGATGTAAGGCGTAATTATCCCTTGTCGTTATTGTCCGCTGGACTATACGACAGAGCATACTGGGTATGTAGAAGTAGTCGTCTCTACTTACTTCTATTACTATGATTGTTGTTAGGAAACACCTAGAGTAGCTATATAATAGTGCGTTAAGTCTATTCTTAGAGCTGTCTCTGCATTTGCAGTCGCTTGCGTAGGGCTTGATAGACTAGTTAATAAAGATCTAGCGTATACTTAGCAGATCGTCTAGTAACGAGAGTATATTTATCAAGTACTCTAATAGTATCTTCTCTTGCTTATAGCGAGGCTACCTCTAGAAGCTTAAGCGAAATATCTTTTCGGTCTACGCATACAGCAAGAAACAGACAGTCTACAGCAAACGTATGATTATAGCTAATCTAGTCTATAGAGAGAAATAGTGTAGTAGCTACAGGATCTTCTACGCTAGACTCTTATATTCTGCCTTTGGGCGAGTTACTACTATGCTTAATAGCTAGTAATCGGTACTCTTGCACTATTATACTACTAGCCTTTATACAGGCCGCTGCTTACATAACTACTAGAGGAAGATACAATAGCTCTCTTAGCAGGTACTTAGCTTCCTGCTACTCAGAGTTTGCGAATAGCTTCGTTAAGCTAACTTATAGCATCCTTAGCGCCGCGTCTAGTATTAGCTCTCGTAGCGCTATAATATTCTATAAAGCGAGCGCCTAAGCTGTATCGCTGTTCGTTGTTATAAAGATAACAGAACATAGCTTAGACTGCGGTAGACAGTCAACTAGGTCTACAGCTTCTATCGTAGACGAGCCGCCAGATCGTAGAGTAGTATACTCTACGTTATCAAAGATTATCAAGTATTTTCGCGTACTAATCTCTACTACATAACATTTTACAAGCTGCTTTATATTAGCCTAATCGTCGTCCTAACCTAGAACGCTAAGCTTCTATACAACACTTACATACGACTAGTAGAGGCTATCTTTATCGCTTACGTCCATCCAAAAGACCAAGCGGCTTTTGTTGTTCTACCTCGTTCTATATACAACCTCAAGCGTAAGCTACGACTTACCTATTCCGCCAGGTCTAACGATCACTAGCGTAGCCGTAGTTTATTTATTAGTAAAGAGCTTAGCTTCTAACGTTAACCTAGTAGTCCAATATAGGCCAATAAGATCCAGCGTAGGGTCGCTATAGCTATCTTTTTTACACTCTAGTTAGCTAGAATCAGCCCACTTAGTTATTAGTTAAGTAAGAAGGGAGGTTAGCAGAGGTATCGCAGGCCAAAAGTTATCGCGAACGTAGGTTTTATCAGTAACAGCGCTGTGCGATAACTTTTACTTAAGCTAAGCTAGAACGCTACACTTTATATAACACTAATTCTCTTCTAATTAACTATTAAATCTACATTCTCCACATCCAGCTATGCTACTGTATAACAGGCTTATCTTTTCAGCAATACCTTAATATCTCAGACTAATCCTGCAAAGTAATTAGTATAGCGTTAGACATGGAAAATAACGCTTAGAATATAATGTCGTTCGATAAGATTATACAAGATCTAGATTTAGTTACTTGTAGATATATGCGTATTACCACTACCCTCACAACGATGCTTTTACACTAGGTGCGTCCCTAGGTAAAAAAATATACTAGCAGTAATCTTGTTAGACTAGACTAGACTAGATTCAGAGTTCAGATCTAGTCTAGTCTAGTATAAGGGCTCTAGGACTCCTAGAGCGCTAGTACAAATCTAGTTCTCGCAATTACTTAGTAAGTAACCTTTTTTAATAGATAAGGCTAGTCTAGTGGCCGAATACACATTTATTCTATACTATATACTATATTATAGGCATCCATAATGTCTATACTAGTTCTATTAATATCGTCCTCGTCTAGAAGATCGTCTTGGTCTACGATCTAAAGTCCTGCGCCGTCTATTTTGGTATTAGTATTACCTCTACTCTACTACCTAGTTTCTTAAGAGTTAGGCTTACCTTCTAGGCTCCCAATGCCTTCGTCGTCGAAAGTATTCTGTATAGGTAGTCTATACTACGATCGAAGGTACTCGCTAGCTTCAATAATATCTATTTTGAGCCTTGAGTATCTTTGCGCTGCTGAATAGCCTCTTACACTTATTGGATATTGGTGGAATAGCTACTACGTTAAGAGCTATACGTGCTAGATTAGGTTGCGAGTAGTAGCGATCATTCTAGTACTGGATAACGTTAAATGAGTTATGTTTATCGAGCCGGATAACGTCTTTCTTAAGGAACTGGTCAAGGAGATCGATAGCGGGTATTTTAGGTGCTGATGCCTTATGGCGGAGCTTAAGCCGCTTATAGCTTTTAATAGTAGTAGAAGCCTTCTCTTTCTTAGCTAGAATAGCTAGCGTTAGGGCTGGGGTAGTAGACGCCTGCTTAGTAGAGTATCTACTTTGATACTATTCTAACCAGAACTCTTTAATAAGCTCTTTTACGGTTAAAATCTATAGCCGCTTAACTTCGTCCGTCTAGGTCTCGATATACTACTAATATTTAAGAGTTGGATTTAGAAAAATAGCGGTATAGTATGCTAGCGTATAATCCGCTTTTTTAAAGTATTCCTTAGCCTTACTCTAGAAAACTTCAGCTGCAGCGGCAAGAAATACGAAGTCATCTACTTCAGTTACAAGAGCTCTACGGCTATATTTCTTTAGAACCGCCTCTTTATAGAGCTCTTCAAATTTAATCTTAGCCTACTAAATCTCATCTAGCAGCCAGTCAAGCGTCTAAAAGTAATCCGCTAGTATTAACGCCCTACCTTCTATAGATAGGGTTCCATCATAGAACGTCTTAAGCTAGTCGTGAAGGTGCGCTAACAGCTACTTAACCTATTTTCCAGAAAACATTTTACCTATATATACCTAGCGCTAGGTTTCAGCGATTCTGGTAAATATATAAACCTTAACGCTAGCGCTCTCTCGTAACTTGTATAACTATAACAACGATTATAGGTAGGCTAAATTACTTAAGTAGCGCGTTTATACGTTGGAATAATAAGAACGAGGTAGTTGAAGACTATAGTCTGTAATAAGTAAGCGATGGATATATTGATTACCTGATTAGGCGTGGTACAAGCTAGAATATGGTCTTTTTACGCCTAATGCGGTAATTAATCCGTCTATCGCTTGCTTATTGCGGACTGTATAGAATAGAACCTTATTACGTAGTACTTTACTCAACACCTTAATTGCGTTTTTGATTACGAGAGACTAGATATATAGTTTCCTTTTATCTTAACTTAGGCTTAAGCAAGCTTCTAGGATTAGGAATAGCACGTAGCTTATAGATATAGTATTATATTCTTTGTATAATAAGTCTATATTAGCACCTTCAACGCCTAAGCTTATATCTACTTGAATTTACTATCAAACTCCCCCTTCAAACACAGAAACGCTTTTAGTACCTTTGGTAGGCGTATATCTATATTATCCTATCCCTCTACCTTATTATCTTTATTATCCCAAACTCCAATTAGAGCCTAGACATTTATTAAGGCTAAGTTATTGCCTTTCTGTCCTGTATTATCGTCGCTTTCGATTATTATATTATTATCCTTTGATTCTTTATGCGCGTCGCTACTACCTTTTAGATTAGTTGCGCCTGCCTTGGATTGTAAGGAGGGTTTTATAAAGTTAGTTAAAGCTGTTATAATCGTTGCGAGGACGAGAGAGAAATCTAGTTATTTGTTAGCAAATAATTATTAATGTTTTGGAGGAAATATACTGTTTAGGTAGAACTAGATATCGAACCTGTGGATCTTGTTTGCTTTCTCTAGAATATTTAGATCGCTATACTTGTAGAAGTTATACAAGTACGCGTTGAGTGGTACTGTAGATTCTAGATGGATAGGCAAATATAGTATAACAGCTTCTTCTAGAAAGATACTAGAACGTATAGTACTATAGAGATTGGAGATACTATTAAATTCGTTACTATGGCCTGAAAGTAAGACGAAGGGGGAGCGAAGAACTATATACTGATTTGTACTTAGGGTTATGTTGAATTGCTTGTCCGACCGACTAATTCGTATTCTACTTAGTAGTAACGAGTTATCTAGATCCTTTAGATGCTAATCCGCGAAAGTTTTGATATAAGTGTGGAAGATTGCTAAGGTTTCGTTATTATAAGCTTGAAGCGTCTTTTCCGCTTCCTTCGGCAACGGCGGTAAGAAGACGATCGAAGGCGACTACTTTACGACTTCCTTAACAAACTCTCTATCGACGCGTTTGTATTGTTGCCAACTAAAGATATGTGATAATATAAGCATAAGTGTTGAATAAACGTATTGGGGGTTGGAATCGATGCCCTGGTAGAGATCGTAGAAGTAGCCTGAACTAAGAAGAACGTAAAAGGCCTAGGCGGAGTTCTTGGTGTAGTATAAGTAGGTGATATACCCGGCAAAATTGATTGGCAAACTATAAAGATTAAGCAAGGACTAGTGTTGAAGATACTCGATAGAGAAGCGAAGATAGTGTAGAATAGCTATTTTGGATTTGGGGGAGCTAAGGTAGAGTCGAGGCTAGAAAAAAATAGAGTTAATTGTACGAATTGAGAAGTTGGAGTTACTTAAGCTATAGAGTAAAGTGGCTAGCCGCAAGACTAGCGATATTATAATAGGAAAATATCTGTTTAGATCTAGAAGTCGTGAGCTTATAAGACGGAACACTTTTTCAATAGAGATTCTAAGAAACAGGATATTCCCAAGTAGGTTAAACCCTCTTCGACCAGCTCGACCAGTATACTGGCGGAAGTTAAGCGTAGTAAGAAAGATAGAGTCTCTAGCAAAAACTATAGTTTTATAGGGTATATTAATACCTAGCGCAAGAGTGCCTATAGTAATTATAACTTACAGGTAGCCTCTACGGAAAAGTATCTCTACTACTTGACGATATTTCTGATTCATACCTGTATAGTAGACGCTGATGCCTCGGCTTAAAGCACTAATAAGCTATTCTGCGACGCCTCGATTACGAAGTTACTATTTATATACGTTGAGCTCTGATTGTAGCAGTTTATATATATTAGCGAAGTAGAAGCTATTAATCAGAGTACGAGGATTGAAACTATCCTACTTAGTATGCTCTGCAGACGCGGCTTCGCGTTTACAGTCTAATCTTGATACTCTCTCTTTATTGTTCTTCTCTCTCTTATTGTCGACTCTACGCTTAGCTTTCATTTTGGCTATGCTCTTCCTATCCTTATACTTGGCCTTGATCACTTCTTAGTCTTTCTTAAACTTTTCGAATACCGTAAGTTTCTCTTTCTACAAGGTACTTGTGTCTTTCCAAGCTAACTCGTTTATCTCTAGCTCTTTTATTATATCTTTTATTAGCTTTTTATACTGACTACGATCGTAATTGAAAATAATCGCTAGAAGAGCGTTCTTAGCATGCAGATCAGTAAGCGCTAGAAGAATGATCGAAGAAAGGCTCTATATATTAATATTCTAGGCTTCACATTTACTACCACAAATGTATTTTGTGCTAAGAAGGTTGTGGGTTGCGGGCTTAACTAGCGTTTTGCACAGATCCTGCTAAACTTTCTTAAATGGCGAGCCCCCACAGTTTATCTATTCTAGTAGCTTAGTCTTGAGTTTCTTCTCCTATTCAAAGATATAGGTCTTTTTAATTACTTCTAGAAGTAAGTCTGGGCTAAGGTTAAGTAGAATAACATACTCCTTTATTACGTGCTTTTTTATTGTTTGCTAGAGCCAAAGATAGTCCCGAGCCTCTAGATAAAGATCTTTTAGTATTTCTCAAGATTTGTTATTTAAACTTGAGATAGGATGGACGAAATAAAAGGCCTCCATTCCGTCTAGGCCTGGTGTATGGATAGGAGAGCTTTCTGGTAGACCTGTAAAGTAAAACTTCTTTAGAGGAACGTAGATAAACTTCCGTAAGTCTGAGTATTGGTGGTGGTGCTTAATTGTGATAAGTTTATTCCTATTTACTTCTTAAGTTAACCTAAGCTAGGTACTAAACTCCTCTAGATTTCTAACAGTTGTAGAGAGGGCTATGATAGGGTAAGGTAACTATAATAGTAACTATTCCTAGACTACCCTATCTTCTGCCTAACTAATGTAATGGACTTCGTCGAATATTATCCGCTTGATCTAGTAACTCTAAGAGTTTTGCTTCTTAGTATTAAAGAGAGCTAGCAACATAATCTAAAGGATATAGAGCACAGTCACCAAGATCTAATATCTAGTAGCGTTATTGATTCAATAGTTCTATATATAAATTACCTAGACCGATTTCCTAGGCCGTTTGAAGGACTTAGAAAAACGTGCTTGGATTTCAGCAGCAATCTAATTAACAAGAGCTTTAGTCGGTACAACGTAGACGATAACGCTATCGTTATTATTTATAAGGACTTACTTCATCGTATAGAAGGAGATAAACGTCTTGCCAGCACTAGTTAGTATAATAACGAATAAAGAATAGTTCTTATTAATCGCATTAAGAACCTTGCGCTGCTATATATCTGGATGGAATGGAATACGTTCGTCTATAGCTAAGCCAATTTCCCTTTTAAGATACGGTCTATAATGCTCCAACTAGAACATCTTTGCGCCGCCTAGAATAGATAATTTGTTACAGTTAATAGAGATAGATATAGAAGCTCTCAAAATCTTTGCCTCGTTAAATACGCAAGTAAATTCGAGTGGCTAACTAGTAGCCTCTGCCTCGTATTTAAGCGCAGAGAGTTTCAAGACCTTTAAGATTACTTCTAGAGAAGCCAAGATCTCTAGTGTTATTCCTAACCTTATCTTTAGCAACTCCAGAAGTGTGTTCCAGATTAAAGCTACAAAGCTTTCACTAGCTTCTATAGCTATACTTTTATAACGTTCTATCTAGATCTAAAGTAGGCAGTCTATTATATATAGCTCTACTTCTGGCTTAATCAAACTATTATAACGTAATCTTATAGAGTAATCCCGGGCTGTAAAGTACCAAATTTATAGATTAGATTGATAACCAAGCTCCTTACACTTCACTTTCCAGTAAGCAGCGTTAATGTCTCCTTTAGATTAAGACTTTGCTACCTTGATAGCGGCTACTACCTCAAGAGCTATAGTCTTTCTACTCTTCTTTATCGGCTTGCTCGTTTTTTTACTACCTTTAGGACACCTACCTTTCTCGAGCTGGTTCGAACGTCCGGGTGTATCTAGTATAAGAGTCTTTTATATTCTAGATAGCTATAGTCTCTAGTTTACAATAATAGTTTTAGGCTCTAAGACCTTCCTAGCTACATTAGTAAGGCTAGCTGTATACGCATGCATTTTAGCTATATACAAATTATTCTAACAGCGAGTAAAATAACCGAGCTTATACGTCGGCGTCTTTAATATAAGGGTCTTTCTATAATTATACTAATACGATAGTTCTTGGAAGACTTTAGCATTACCATATATTATCCTATTTAAGAATCTTTCATCCAGCTTTAGACCGACGGGAGCAAGGTGCTTATCAAAGATAGAATTCTTAAAAGAGAGAACAGTCTAGTCGTTGCTAGGAACTAAGTAGCGATACTAGGCCGAGTCTTTAGAAATCTAATAATTAGTAGTTATACTTATAGGGAGTATTCTATTAAAACTATTCTTGGAGGCCTTAACGAATGTATTAAGCAGGCTATTATATTTCTTCTTAATAGCTTTATTAGCTAGTAGCGTATTACGAAGGCAGGCATCGCGGGTTAGAGCAGCAAGCAAGAACCTATTAAGAAGATCTGCAAGATTGACTAGAAGATTTAGGATATTGAGCTGCTTAGACAGTTCCTTATTATAGAGTAGGGAAGCTATAGTTTGTGCGAATAAACAAATAAGGGTCTAAGCAATATTGTCTATAGTAGTTAACGGCCTCCAGTCTACAAGCGGGAAGTACTAAAGTACAGTAGTATATAGAAAGAAGGCGGAGGCTTTATTACTAGATATTATACTATACTACATCGCTATACGGAGGACGAGGATAGTAACTACGTCTCTTTCCAACAGCTCAAAAATCCCTCCTAAATTTTCCAATACAGGGCTCTTAATAAAGAGTATATTATAAGAAGCTATAGCGTAACAAAATAGGTTAAAGCCCCTCCGGTTCTATTGTCGTAAGGACTCTAAAATTACAATTATCGCCTAGGACATCGTTAGAACGAAACATAACGCGACAATAGAACTAGAAGACTTACCTTACTATCTACGTATTATAATTTATTGATTAGAGCAACGTTATACCAATTACTCATAAACCAAAGAATCATAGCTCTAAGGTTTACTTTACGAAGGCGTCCAGCAGATAGAGAAGAAGCCGAGTTTTTCGTTTCACGCAGCAACTTCTAATCTTCCTCGTATACCTTAAGGTTTTAGCCGCTATCTAAGCGCAGTGCCGAATTTAACTCTATAGCGTCTAGCATAGCGCTATCGTAACATATAATAAAGTAAGTGCTACTTTCATTAAGGTACTGCACAAACTTATCATCTGTAAATAAAGTAAACTATTTAAACGTAACTCTCTTATCCAAACTCAAGTTGCGTGCTAGATACCTAAAGATAACCAATCGCGCCAGCGTATACTTAGGCCAGTCTATCTAACCTGCATTTAGCGGAACACAAAGCTCTTTATTCTAGTCAAAGTAGACAACCTAGAACCAACATCTCCTTAAGAGCAAGTCTTAAAGGAACTTCTCAACAATATAGACCGCGTAGAGCAGTTGAAAGCCATCTAGTTAATATATAAACGTTTCTAGTTAGATTTTAGTAGAAGCAATTCTTTATACTTACTACCGAAGTTAAGCTTTGGATTAGAAAAGCATTAAAGCAGGAGCGAATCGAACTCAACAAGGAATATTTCGCTGCCTATATAGTCGCCAATAAGATCTACACGACGAGAGAAGATAGATTTATACCAGGTCAAGACAACGTCTTTTTCTAAATTACGCCCTATAGTAGCGCCAACGAGAAGAGGTTAATAGAGGATTTAGTTCATCTATACGTTCTAAAAGCTATACTTATTACTTAAGCGTAAGTATACCGCAACTATTATATAATCCAGCGCATTAGAGTTTTATATAAGGCAAACGTTAGGACATGCACGTAGCAATAAATTAATATTAGACCGCTTAGGAGGTTCGGCCAGGCCTATTAAACGCTAAAATTAAAGCTAGCGCAACATTACCTCAAGATAATACAGCCACAATATATTGCCCCTACTCCTTAAATATCCACGAGCGCTTACTAGCTCCTCCATCAAACCAAATCCTAAGCTAAGCTTACATCTATCAATAGCTTTCCAGTAGAATCCTACACTCAAAAGCACAAATACGTAATACTACTATCCATACCTAACACAGCCCTTGTCGCGTTCGCATCAATTCCAACCTACCTACTAACGAAATTTTTAGAAGTTTACATTAGTAGAGAAGCTAGTATCATATATTTAACTACTCTTATTTTATACTAGCATACCTTATTAACCATTACCCCAACAAATTTCAATACAGAGAGAGTAAAAGCTCTTACATCCAAATCGTATCAGTTCGCTAGACGAATAATAGTAGTATACGAACGCAAAGCTAAGCGCTCAACAATATAAATTTATAGAAAGCATATAGACGTACCTTTAGTAATTACACTCATTAGCGATTACGGCTTCACCCTTACGTATTACTACGCAACAGTTCTAGAATACCTTACCCTCTATAATTAGTTTAGTGCTAAGTACTTGCTGTAGAACATTCAATTTAATCAGTCAATCTTTAATAGAATAGTAACTAGTCTTTTAAAATGTAGTCTACAAAGGTAAACCCGCAATCGCTAAGGACTGTAAGGTCTATAGTACTAGATTTATTACTAGCGGTCAGCCAGCCTACCGCAAGCACTCCATCCTATAAGAGGCGTAAGCTACTTACTAATAAGTAGTTACGCTACTATAGCATAGTTTATATCGTGCGCTAAGCTAATAAATCCTTTATCAAGTTCTATCGCGGTCAGCCTCGCTTATAGTATAGGATAGCCGCAGTAGTCATACGGCCCGGGTTCGGCCACTTCTATACTGTAATCGCTACTACATATTAGCTATTGCATATATATATATGTACTACTAGTAGAAGAGCGGAGTTAGTTATAGCCACTCTCCAAAATAGTTTATGCGAGTAGGTTATCCTCCTAGCGTGTGTGCGCTAACGCTAAGCCTTATTTACTAGGCAGCGAGCTTATCTATATTTTTAACATATTCTACTTAATATGTATCAATTTTTAGCAACTAGTTATATATAAATAATAGAAGACGAGTAAGTCAAATATTCTACGTATATGCGTTATTTAGGTGTCGCCCTACCTCGACCTCCGTAATCTAGGCAAGCCCTTCCATTACTAAGTCCATTTCAAGATACTACGTACGCGCACTCGTTTGGTCCTACATAAGCACTAACATTTACTACATTAAAACATATACTTATAAACGCCTTCTATCTTAGATATATACGGCTTACTAAGTAGAAGGTCAGTTACTAAATCCAAAGTTAAACGAAGGAGTCCTAGTATATTCTCTATTTTAAGAATTAACTTCAACACACTAGGATAATTAACAACGGTAGCGACGACCAAATCCCGCAATTCCTAATAAGGTAGCCAGTCTAGTATCGTATAGTCGTACACAAAGGCAGCAACAGTAATCCAGTTATCCGTCTCGATCGCGTTCACTACATTCGCGAATAAAGTTCTTATAAGCTCGTAGAGCGATGCGCAGTCGTACTTATCAGCAATAATAGCGACTTATACATAAAGGAGGGGTTTAGACGTGTCGTATTAAGAGACGTTATAGTCAGCATTATAGAAATACGACACCATACATTCAATAGCATTAGTAAATTTAGAATTATTATTTAGATTAATCACTCCACTATGCGATTCCTACGATATAACGTTAACTACTTAAAGCTTAGCTTTTAGCTCAAAATGCTTACTTTAAAACCCACAGTAACGGCCTTCCAAAACCATATAGAGTAACAGCACGCTAGAGTTTTATAGATTTACCAGCTCTTTTCGCCAAAGGTCAAGGTAAGATCTAACAAGTTACTAGCGAAAAGATATCTTAGATATATTAGCAGCAATACTTCTTAGCGGCAGATACTACAGTAACCATTACTACCCTCTCCTTACCTTAGAATACCCAGAAGATGCGAACTTACCCTAAAAGATCGTAGATAAAGTTTTTAGTAGCTATAGCCGGCTTAGAGTTAGGACTAGTTATTAGATGTAGAAGAGCGGAACAGCAAAGAGGTTCCTCTAAATCTCTAATTGAGATTTAGACGATAGTTAATTATCATACAATTGCCCCATAGTGTAGGCTATACGCCAAAGACGCATAATCTAAGACCGATCGCGGATATTGCTATAAGTACATACCAACCAAGGCTTTCGAACACGCATAAGACAAGTATACTAGCATACGCCTTATCTACAAGCTACAAGCTATATACACAAGATTGCCACCAGCCGTGCAGCTCAGTATAAGTCGAAAAAACCAGACTATTTTTAGATTAACACACAGATTCCAGAACATTAATTCATTCTGCAGTATCATTTCTCCCTAATAAGTTATACAATCAGCTAGTTTTCAAGGCTACTCTATCGTCTCTTCTAGCATAGGTATCGAGGATTTTCTTCGCCTCACCAACTACTTCGCAGTCGCAAACCTTACATAACCAAAGGTAACCAACATCACTTCTAAAGCACTAGGAGTTGTCCTAACCCCACTAGAAGAGCGTATACTTATTCTTAGCCTCTATCATATATCATAGCTTATACGCGTAGCGGACAAACTTATAATACCAACTAAATACGCCAGGTACTGTCTAAAAGAAGGCTCGGCCGTCATTATAGACACCACCTATAGCAAGAACATAGGCATCTTTAAGAACGAGAAAGCGATCAATATACTATCTAAGGAAGGATATAGGGTCACCCTCATCAGCAAGGACGTAGAGGCATTTATAAACAGGGCCGTAAACCCGAAGTCGAAGCTATACAAGTACAGTAACGAACTCACGCTTATCTATGCCATCACCAAGCCAATAGATAGGTAGCTTGATGACGCCGCCAAAATTAGGCAAGTCAACAAGAGTTTTTCATACCCTTGCTCGCCAGTAACCAGAAGGACTTATACAAGATCTCAGACCCACGCAGCCCCATATATGCATCTCAATACTCAATCAACTTCTCAAATGTCACATTAATCTCATGCGTTTCTAACAATCAGCTTGGAACGAACGCCATACACTTGCCCACGTTAGCAGGGATAAAGTCTAACTTAATTAAGAAAGTAGTAGACGTCACGGTTCTCTCCCACCCTATACTACCATACATAAACATACACAAACACCCGATCAAGATAGATCAAGATAACATAGGCAGAGTGTCAGATTCGTTAAGGTACCTACCCTCCAACACGATAAAGTGCAAGGTCAAGCTCTCAACAACAAACCCAGGCGTGTTTAAGTTATAGCCTATTCGCATCCTCCTATAGTCACACCTAGGAGCTGCTCCGTACGTTCAATCGCAGGTATACATAATCAACAGAGAAAGAACAAAAACAAACACCAATCAGCTAGGCGTCTAATATATTCAGAACAGGCAGAACCGTATACAAAACTATAGAATAGATTAAGCAAATAAAGAATAAGGCGGGGCAGAATAAGGCTAGTACAGCGCGCCCCAGCCTTAAGAGCGTACACCAAGGAGGTAGAGCGTATATAAATCGTTTAAACACACCAAAGAACTAGATAATTACTCCTACAGCCTATATCTTGTACATTATAGAAGATTAGAATTATACATATACGTGCGCGACACGCGGTAGGACTATTCTATCTATATATATACCTATTTTACTTAGATTAAGCTGAGAACTGTCTCGCGCTACTATACTTATTAATAATTAAGCTAGTTAATCTAAGGGGCTGCAACGAGCTTACTTATCCTAGATTAGATATAAGTTATAATATATAAGGCGGTATATTAGCTATATTATAACTATCTCTGGGTTAAGGATCGCTGTTACTGTCGATACGTATATATAGGTATTAGATTACACGGGTTTACGATGATTAGATAGTGATCTAATAGATAGGTTGATAATATTAATGATATTAATGATATTGATGATATTGATAATATTGATGATATTAATAATATTGATAATATTAATAATATTAATAATATTAATAATATTAATAATATTGATAATCGTAATAATAATCGTATTATTAGTATTCTTATTAGGTGCCGCACGATCTAGGTAAGCTAAGCCTACCTAGGCACAGGTTCTAGTCACCCCCACAGCCACCGCGCACGGCACGCTCACGCTATCTATAACTAAGAGTTATCTTAAGAATTAGACGCAACTTCTTAGACGCGTCTTTATAGTAGCATACTTACAACAGAGGGATAGAGGCGATAGAGTAACGCGTAGAGGAGTAGTTAAAAAGGTAGTATAGGTAGCTATTTACAGCGTGACTCGTAAGATAAGCTAGCTAGGCTAACTAATTAGAGCGCGGGGCAGAATCCAGGTAGACTAAAATTCTACGCGACTTAACACTATAACGTCTGAACATATAAGCAGTATTGAGATAGAAAGTAAGGTGTGTATTTTTTAAAGTATATAAGAGTATCTAGGATTATATATAACTAGTAAAGAAGACTAGTAGGCTGCTAAGTTATAACTATATCATGTAACGTGCCCTAGGCTTATAGAACAAAACTACAATAACGCGATAATTTTGTTTTTTTAAAAGTAGCAATACATTCAGCGTACTTTTTTTGAGTAGATACGTATATAGAGATACTAGAAGTAGTAAGTTGTAGTAGTTAAGGATTTTTTTTTAGAAATAATATATTGTTATAAAACTCAACAACAGAAAAGTCACACAAGATCACCTATAACACTAACATATAAAACCTCACGCACAGACTATCTAAGCCAGTCAAGCTAGTTAATTAAGCTGAGAAACTGCGACGAGCTTAGCAAGCTGGACAGTCCTAATAAGCTTGACACAGATTAGCATTTTTTAGCGTCAGATTGAGCGAGCTTGATTGACCCAAATTGATTGTTGACAAGTATGCGCGCTACAAGTAAGGCTAACCGCGACATGGCTCGATGGCGACTGTAAGCACTTGAAAGGATTCGTCGGCTCAGCGCATAATACGGACTGTGCTACAGTGGCGCGACTGCTTACTAGTATGCAGCTTACGCTTTCCAAATAGGCATTTGAGCAAGATCAAATAACTGTTACACGGGGGACTACACTAGATGTAGGGGGTTTGCTATACTTCTCTATCCTGGTCCGCACTAAGGCAGGTGAGCTAGGTGATAGTTACCGTGAGGGTTGTCTGGCGATCTTTGGTGGAAAAGAGTTATCGGAGTATTGATGGTTTGATTTGACAATCCTACTCTATGTACGATAGAGTAACATGTAACAATCCTGTTAAGTATAAGCGACTTGTAAGAAAGTACAATTTGATGAGTTGACCACAACGAGTGTAATAATGAAAACCGTCCATCCTTTATACCTTCGTTGCCATGTCCTGCCATCCCATTCATCCCTCGGTTAAGCCCTGCTCAACGGATGGTTGTGATGGCTTGCCATCCCATATCCTCATGTCATCCCTTCCTTGGCGGGACGGCCATTCTTGGCGGGATGCCAAGTCACGTGATCTGCGCGCCCCGCGCTGATCGTTACCTTTTGACGTGGGCTTGTATGACCTCCATTCATGTACCCACCGTCAAGGAGAGAATCCTTTTTGTTACTTGTAACAATAACGTCTGTCCTTGCGTAGCGGAACACCCTGTGTGCCGGGACCAGCCAATCAGTTTGCTCGAATCAAAGACTTCTGCCTAAAATTTGCGAGCTAATTGGCTGGTCCCGGCACACAGGGTGTTCCGCTACGCAAGGATAGATGTTACGTTACATTGTAAATACAAACGTAGTTACTGTCGTTAGTGATTGCGGCTTCACCCTTACGCGCAGCTGCGCAGCACACTTGAGCAGTTCCACATTTCGTATATAGCTTAGCGCAGATAGTCAGCTGCAGAATAATTGATGTGATTGGTCAATCTGCAATCTTTTGATGACTAGACTTTTAACGCTCGTCCCTCCGTGACAAAAATCACTGTGTGCCGGAACCGACCAATCAGCTCGCAAGTTTTAGGCAGAAGTCAGTGATTCAAGCGAGTTGATTGGCCGGTTCCGGCACACAGGGATTTCCGTCACGAAGGGATAGACGTTAGAACGTTGCCTAACTACAGGTGTGAAGCTGCAATGGCTAATGACAGTATAGGCAATCTTCTGGAGTAAATTCTAGAAATCGGGATTGTGAGCCATAATTGTGTCACTGTCCAGAGACTACTCATTAGTCTTAGTCGACATGCCCTTGATGACTAGGCCCACTAACGCAATCTGCTGACTGATGTTTTAAGATGCGTTATTGGCTGTAGGTTGCTGGTGAGGCAAGCTGACATAGACCACACAGAAAAGCCGAGCGCTGCAATATGAGTTGGTAGTGAGAGATAAATGGGATAGCGGGGACAGGCAAGTCAACGATCGTGCGGACAATTGGGCGCAGATACTACAGCAAGCGGTATCTGGCAGCCAGCTCCTCCTTCTCATGCGGCAGCGGCGTCGTAGTTAGACTGCGCAGGCAGGTTTATAATGAGCCTCGCGGTACAGCTTGCGCGCAATGTGCCAGCGTATCAAGGACGCGACACTAACGCAAAGCGTGTGTTGCGACATCTCATGTTCGCAAATAACCGAACACAGCTTAGCGCAACAACGGTGACTCAATATGCACTCCTGTTTCATATCTAAGCCTGCCTGCGGCCTTGCGTTCAAAGTATGCTGTCAGCTTTCCTATTGGCACACCAGCAGCAAACGCCCACCGATAACGTTCCATGAAAGCGATGATCTCTTCGTCCATCTGCTGCATTGCCCTCTGCTTGTGGTCCTCCAGCTCTTGGCCCGTATGAGCGAGATGCACTTCGGACTGCAGCTCGACCTCGCCGACCTCGTGCCCAAAGTCCATCGCGTCTAGCACAATCGTGAACCTCTCGTCCGCCAGCCACGTTCTTCTTGTCGTGCACATGGTTGCAATACGATCAAGGCCGAAGAACTCTCGCTCGCTGCATACCCGTCCCGTGATGGTGTGTACTTGCATCCCGATTTCCCGAGGGTCAGATAGCTCCTCGAACCTCGAGTCTTGGAAGTTGCCACCTTTGCTCACTTTGGCCTCCCATTGCCCGTTGCGCAGCCTGACCCACACACCGGCTGCTGCGAGAAGTCCAGCTCGGTCGAAGTAAGTGTCTTTGAAAATGCGCCGGCCTTGTGACTGGATGCTCCGGAATGGTGGGTTCCCGACGTGAAGGGTAAGATCTGTGACTGCAAGCCCGCAAAACTTGCGCTCCACCTCCAGACGAAAGGTTCGAGATATGGCTTTTGTAAACATGGAAAACGTTAGGATCTATAACTGCAGGCTTCAGCGAGAAAGACGCAAAATGTGGGTGAAAAGCAGGGTCGTAGTATTGATTTTTGAGAAAACTCGTTCTAGCCGCATGGAAAGAAAACCCTTGGTAACAGTCACGTGACCAGAAAACATGCCTCCTGTTCCACACATTACATTTTTCCACTATCTATTTAACATATACCCTCTGTCGTTTTTACGAGAGAATGTGCCAAATCAGTATTACGTAGACTGTTCAATAGGGTTTTGTACGAGGTCTCCGTCTCTCCGTTCGTGTCAACCTGACCGCCGTTTAGCATTGATAAGGACTACACGATGGATCTTACCTCGACGAGGACGTTTCGTTCTTGGTACATCTTTACAATCCTGGAGTTCTCCGCAGCGAACTCCTCGTATCTCTTCTGGAAGATGGCTGCATCATCCGCTTCTCTTCCGGGTAATTTTCGTGTGAGAAACCGATCTTTGGCGACCTCTTCTCGACAGTTGAAGAACAGAACCAATGCTGGCGAGCCGATCTTCCCAAGTAAGTACGCTGAGGGAGAGCATCAGCAGTTGGGCACACTAACTTTCTCTTCCACAGGCATAGCCTGATCTAACTGCCTCGGCAAACCATCTACCAGGATCACGTGGCGGCCGCTGTATACATTTTCCTTGACGCTATCTTGGAGAATACTGACCAACATCTCTGTGGAAACGAGCTCGCCTTGTTGCACCTGAGATGCCGTAACTAGGTCCGTCATCGAGTTCGAGACAAGTCTCCTTAACGTATCTCCAATGGACAAGTGACAGAATCCGTATTCATCAGAAAGTCTTCGGCACAGCGTGCCCTTGCCAGAACCAGGAGCTCCTGTAGACCTTAGTCGCGTACTTAGAATTTCGCATACTTACCAATGACGAATACGACAGTTGTTGCAGTAACCTCCATGGCAATTTGTAAGGATATCAGCCTGTGGAGATAACCTTGCGTGACGACAAGAGTTTACAGCTTTCTACTTATGCCACGCAAAAGCGGGTTATACCCACGTCATCGGTAAATAGTATCGATGTAAATAGTATCGATGTGCACCCTTAAATTCTATGGCAGCAAGTGAACATCTTCAGCACTCCACCTGCTTCCTCCATTCCATTTCTTGTTTCACGCTCCAACAATGAACTCCGTCTCAATCTGCTTTGGACTACTGCTACTCGGTATCACATCCGTGTACCTGCGTTACAACAACTATCGCGCCGTATGCCCTGTAGCTGTCAACTACCACTTTACGAGGCGCTGCAACAAAACGTGTGGATTCTGTTTCCACACCGCTACCTCCTCTTTTATGGAGAGTTCTGATCGCGCAAAAAAAGCGCTTTCATTGCTCAAAGAAGCAGGCATGCGAAAGCTGAATTTTGCTGGCGGAGAGCCGTTCCTTTATCCAAAGTTTCTGGCCGAGATGGTGGTCTTCTGCAAAGATGAATTACGACTCGAGTCGGTCTCTATTGTCACAAATGGGAGTCTTGTCAAGGAAAGTTTCTTTCGGCAGTGCGGTTCCAAAGTTGACATCTTGGCGGTCTCGTGCGATTCTTTCAACGAGTCTACCAACATCGAAATTGGGCGTGGATCCGGCGATCAGATCTCGCAGCTGTACAAGGTTGCTTCTTGATGCAGGAAATATGGTATCAAGTTCAAGATCAACACTGTGGTATATGGACTCAATTGGGATGAAGATATGAACAGGCACATCGATCAGCTTCGGCCTTTTCGCTGGAAGTGCTTCCAAGTCTTGGTTGTCGCAGGGGAAAACGACTCTGGGAAGACACTTCGAGACGCCCGCAAGTTTACTATTGCCGATGAAGAGTACGACAGCTTTTGCAGGCGACATGCGAGTCAAGCATCACTCGTGCCGGAGTCTAACCAAATGATGGCCAAGTCGTATTTGATTCTCGACGAGTGCTTGAGATTCCTAGACCGCGACGGGCGTTAACCATCTCAATCAATCCTTGATGCTGGGGTCAAGGAAGCACTTCGAAGCGTATACTGGGACGAGAAGGCTTTCAGGGACCGTGGAGGAGTCTACGACTGGGCCAGGCCGACCAACACATGTGAGTTAGATGAGCAAAAACTACAGTGGTAAGATCATGAGACCAATTAGTGGCCGGTGATATTAAGGTCGGGTGGATCCGTGAGCTGTGCACTACGTCATACACTTCTGAATAGGCCAATTAAATCCATCATCCATGGTATGGGTTCTTAGGCAGATTGAGTGCTATAGAATGGTGGATCTGAGCAAACGACTGAGCTCTGCCAGAACGCTTATACCACAATGTCTACGAGTGCCGAAACCCTCGCCAACAGAAGCGAGCATCCAAAGCGATCGAACCTCTACTTGATAGGGCCTCAGTGTAGTGGAAAGACGACTCTTCTCAACGCATTGAGAGAATTCTACTCCGACCATGACCCAGCGTCTCACGGTATCGAGCAGCCATTTATCATCGAAGAAGTCGTTCGAGTTGTAATGCACGAGAAGGGGTTTCAAGCAAGAGACCTGTGTGATAGTGTTCGAGGCCTTCAGTTACAGATGCAAACTCTGCTGAGACAGAATCAAACCGAAGAACAACTGAAGGACCGGTGGTTCTTGGCAGATCGATCAGCACTAGACACGCTAGTATATGCGAAAGCATACACGGGAACCGATGCCTTCAAAGCACTAGCGAGCACGAAGGAGTGGGCAAAGTCAAGGTTGATGATGCAACAGGCCACAGTGGTAGTTTGCGAGGCTGGTAATACAGAGTGGCTAAGCGCAGACAAAGTCAGGTTGGCGTATCAAGACACCGCAGAGTGGAAGGCATTAAATGAAGCTTTCTTCTTTATGCTCCGGGAGTATGGAATCTCATACAGCGTCCTACCCAATGTTATCAAGGACTTGGAGGAGCGGGTAGCACTGGTAAGCCGCCTTTTGGAGACAGATAAGAGTAGCCCGTATTTGGAGCCTGTTTCTTTTTGAATGTATATATATTACGAGATCAACTATCGCAACGTTTCATAGAGTCATATTATAGTGTTTTTGAGCTGGATTGCGCGCTTGTTGTTTGTTTGAAGTGCCAGATCTATTTGGTCGTATCATCAACTATTTCTAGTACCCATGCGCCAGAGTCAAAGGACTAGTGCAATTCCGTTCGGAATAGTATTCCGTTCAGCGCCGACTTGATTCGGAGGTCGCTGCTCCCGCGTATATTGAGGTCTCACCATCGTCCCTCAATTGCATGTACTGAATGCATTCAGCTATGGATGACAGCCGATATTCGGCAAAACTTTTCACTGCTTGAAACTCCTTATATACAGCTGCTGTTGCAAATTGTGAATGGTTGATCATCGGCCGGAAGGTTGAGGAAATGGCTAACATCACAGAAAGTTTTATGCACACTAAACATAGAGTTTGTTGCACTAAACGCACCAATCTTAGATAACGATCTTTTTGAGGTCGCCATTCGTTTCTTCCAACAAGAATTCGATAAAATGACCTGTCCTCAGATAAAACAGTTGTTGATATCTTGAAATATATCCTGGTACGATGTGTACTCATAGAGAAGCTTGGGCGACGATCAGCAGCTTTTGTTCGGCATGGAATGGTTATACTTTTAAGACATGATCCATATGATGTAAACATTCCGCATGTGGCTCATAGCATGTTACCGTTCAGTTTCTCCATTTACTGGCCTTGCATGACAGTATAAAGAAACGATCAAAATATGTGTCCTGCATCTATTGCCACATCGCTGCTGCGAGATAAGCCGATAATCTACGCACTATTTCGATGTATTGCAGTTTGCATCTTAGCGTCACCAATGTTCACGAATCACCCAAGTATTGCATCGGCGATGATCACGCCATGCATGCATGCGAAATGCTGTTGTGTAACTGCGGCTTGCTAGACCTTCAATGGCACCGTAACACATGTCAGATCCAAGCGCTGGTTTTCTTTCCAAATAATCATGCAAACTGCAAGTGAGGTATTGAGAGAAACGGCGATCAAAGGCGTGTCATGTTTAAACCCCGGTGCCAAAGATGTCTGCGACCTCCATACTCTCGGGCTAAACGTTACTGAACACTCTTCAGAGAAGCGATGTTTAGCAGTTAGCTACAACGCGAGGTTTCTAATGGTTTGAGTCACAAAATCTTATCGATTGAGCCATCAACCCCTTGCCCCGACTCAGCTATCAAAGATTACTGCATTAAGCATGCAGCCATTTTCAGGGAGCTCACAGATCTTCGGCGCAGGGTAAGTGTCGTTGAAGGATTGTTTGTGTACCGTCCTGATCGCACACCCAGGGATGGGAGAACCCCCAAGGGGATGATCATTTTAAAGCACAGCGTTATCGAGCAGATAATGCAGATAAATCTAGAAAACGCATATTCTACAACATGATGTGCCAGATTAGCGACGAGCTTCACGAGGTGACTTCAGCTCTGCCATCAACATCACCGTTTACCATGGATCCCGCAATCCTTGATCTCTGCATGGCGCCTGGCGGCTTCACGACCTCTGTCTTCAAAAGAAACTGCTATGCCAGGGTGTGCGGAATCAGTCTTCCTGTATCCCGAGGCGGCCATGAGATGATACTTCCTAAGTGGCAAAGCGACCCCAGGATACGAGTCCGCTTCCTCGATATTATAATGCTGGCGGCCGAGATGGACGTTACCAATGTCCCGGCAGAACATCCTGATGCTACCAACTTTGTGTTCGACCGTCCTTTTTATGGCGAAGCTTTTGATCTGGTCTTCTGCGACGGCTAGGTTCTGCGAACGCATTCTAGAGCGGAGTATCGCGAGAAACGGGAGGTATGGCGGTTACTAACAAGTCAACTTGTACTGGCGCTTCAGCGTGTCAAGCAAGATGGCAAAATCGTAATTCTACTATATAAGCTCGAGGCCTGGGATACAGTCTTGTTACTGTATACCTTGAGAAAATTTTCGTTATTGCAGCTGTTCAAGCCGCAGAGAAAGTATGTAATCAGGTCCTCGTTCTACGTTGTTGCTGAGCAAATCCAAACGCAGAGCCTATGGTTTTAAGCATCTGTAACTACTTGGAAGGAGGAGTGGTACATAGCAACGTTTGGAAGCGATATAGAGTATAGGGATAACCGCTCTAGATTCTATGGTACTGTAGACTAGGTATTGTTGGATTTTGGTAGAGAACTGTTAGAGCTAGGAAAGCCTATCTGGGACGTATAGAGTGCTGCACTACGGAAAGCTTCGTTTGTCAAGTAGAATTTCTACGTTGTAAAAAAAAACAGTGGTCTCTACTACTCCCGCTTTTAAACTCGCCCGTCGGCGCAGATGCAGAGGTAAGCGGCGATAATCAACACTTTACCTGCTATGTGTTGTATAGTGTAAATGCTTTGGAGAGCTTCACGAAGAGTGTATTAGTAGGAGCGCATGATCTAGGTTCTTTGAATACGATTAGGTTACCCGAGTTAGAGCCGTCTAGCTCTGCCTTAAGATTCGCCTCGCTGTGCTGCTTTTCCTGTAATACCTTCCTATCTACGCCTGCTGCATTGGTAATGCTAGCAGGGTAGAATTCTCAAAAGCAAGAATTTCAGCGACGAATTAGAGGAGTTCTGTGCTGATGGAGCATGTAATCGATTGTAGCATTAGTGAGTTATAACCGCGTACGTAACTCGATGCAGCCCCTTACGAACGAGCAGTGCCGTAATACCCCTTGTTAGGTAAATGCCAACCATAGAATATTCTTCTAATCTTGCTTAGCTCCAAGAGATAACCATGCGATGGCTTGTAAATTATCTGCTGGGCAGTCTAACACTCGGCTGGCATTGCTGCGCTATTGTGGCAATTGAACGAAAGGTGCTGTAGCATGTATGCTTGGATACTAAGCTATAATACATAGAAAATACTAATATAAGAATATCTTACTAGCTACTTCATCCCGTGCTTCTTTATTTTGATCACCGTTCGAAAACTGTGAATGATTATGGACTCTATTCAAAGCAAGCTAGGCTATAATTTTACATACTATGAGCACCTTGACAATGCTTTTGTCGCAGCTTATAGAAGTGAGAAGGACGGTATTGCAAGCGATAGAAACAGGGGAATGGCTCGGATCGGGTAGATAGCTATTGATATGGCCGAAACCTTATATGCTGTTGTGGTTGAGAAAGCGCGTCTAAGTAAGCACTCTTTCCAAAGAACATGTGAATACACTATAATGCGTATAGCCGATATTAATCGTCGGAGATATTGGTGGAAAGACAAGAATAAAGTAGCAACAGCATGCAGAATTTTGGATATCGAGCCCCATATCGTCCGGAGTGCTCGACAAACTGGGCAAGAGCTTTCCGTAGAAGTACTGAATTTTGCACTGAATGCTGTGATCGGTGCTGTCTGGCGCGACTGTCAAGATCAGAACAGAAGCATCAACGACTCATGCAGCACCGTTTCGAGAATCTTGGGCCAAATTGATGGCTTTCTCAATGCATCGACAGCCGCTAACGGCGATCAAAATGTGTCTCTTGTCGCTGAGAATAGCGCACCAATCTTTTCACCAGGACTAGTAACGCACGAAACACCAGAGGGCAATGTAGTAAGCGACTTGGACACAAGAGAACCATCAGCCAATCCTGAGACATACGAAGATTTTTCTGTGTTCTCACCGCTGTTGGTCTCGCAAGAACATGACGACCTAGTAACTGAGCAATCGTCGCCCCAGCGGTTCTTTCTAGAGCAACAGCCTTCTCTAGAACGTGACACTGTGGATTCTTTTAATCAATATCATGACCATGGAAACATCGCCAGCTCGTTATCAGCTGGAACACAAGGTGTGCGTGTACAACCTGTTGTTTCGGTTGAGCAGGAAAGAGTTATCGAATCCACAACGCCTGGGGAAGCTGATAGTAGCGCATCTATCACTGCAACATTGAAACGAGCCTTGCCCGGCCGAGAGCCTGGGGACTCAGTGGGAGCACAGGATACAGGATCGTTAGAGAGGAAGAATAAACGAGCCCAAACAGAGAGAAGTAGGGTCGATGCAGCGCTGGAGTTATTACTAGATGCAGAGCGACAGAAGATCGGTCTATGTTCACAACCAGAGCGCGCCAAACTACTAGGATATCTGGAGTATCCCCAGACCGCTCCGCTCAAGGACCCATTTCATATACTCAAGTTTTTGTACCTGGCAATCGGCAGCTAGGATACCCTTGCCGACTTTACTACTCAACTTCAAAGCGCTAGGGAAGCGCGGTCCTCCTCTGCTTCATCGTCACATTCGTCTTCGACTGCCTTGATGGCATTCAACATGATGTGTCAACTCGACAGCGAGAGGACTACTTGCATCCTCTTGAAACGGTATTACGCGATACAAGTTTTCGAGGATAGACAACAGTCTTCTCAGCCATACGAAAGCATGCAAGGGGAAACTCCACAGACTTTTAGGCTCGGAAATACACCGCAAAGAGGCAATCCTCGGGTGCGGCAGGAAGCTGCTGAGATTAGGTCTTTGACTTCCAAAATTGTCCCCCATGCAGAAAACACGTCTAAGGAATACTGGGCGGTGTATTCCAAAGTGAAACGTTTTCGACAGTTGGGGAAACGAATGAAGATATTGACGAAGTCCTTTGGAATAGGTGTCTTGGCCCTCTTGCCTTCCGGACCATCCTTCCATAGCTTTTCTTTGACAGATCAAATGTGAGTGTGCTATGTTTCACAGCACTGCCAACCTAGCTGACCAGACTAGGCTCCTTGACATCAGACCAAACGATCTTGCTGAATTCACCACGTTGTTAGAAGAAAAACAAGGGCAACTCTTGAGGGCAGTCAGCAATGCCGTCGCGCCAAGTTTGGCAGCACTTGCAGCCTTCCACCAAGGCCACGACATGGGTCTCCCGTCTAGTCTTACAGACATAGAGAGCTTGAAGGACACACCTAAAGCCTTACTTACTTTATCGCCTCATAACTCACATGCGATATAAAAAAGTCATAATCAAGTCTACTCACGCTACCAGGCCGGACAGCGCAGCGTCAGATCTGTCTGGCTAAAATCCCCACCTTTCACCAGCCAAAATGAAGCTATCAACCCTTGACGAACAGACATTTTCAGGAGTCCTTTCCGTTAGTAGTTCAAATAAAATCCTTTATATGTATTATGTTATGATACACAGTAGAGCTCAAAAGGCCAAGGGCAATCCACAATCGAGTAGTCAGTCAAAAATTAAACTGAGTCTTAATCGCCAATGTTGGAGTGGATGAAGAAGATGTCTATCAATGCCGAAAAGAGATCTTGATATTTAACTACAGTATATTCACTTGCTACTACACAACGACATATACCTATATCTTTACGAGTCTGGTTACAAACCCGACTCATCGTCAACCATCGTAATTATCAAAGACATTAAGTCTGTTCATAGCCCTAATCTCTAACCTCCGAGGTTTTCAGACATGATCAGGGGCTCCACAGATTTGCGACATCATAGCTCATTCATTCCGGAATCTCTTTGACCCCATTAACATGCATCCCGACATCCCGGTGTGCCGGGACCGACTAATCAAGTCCTCGAGAATCCGAAACTCTCGCTGAATGATTGGTTGGCTCCGGCACACCGTGATATCCTTCATGAAGGGGTGGACGTTAACGATTCTGCGCATCTCGTTTGCCTCCGCCTCTGCACTTACCAAGATCGCCATATTTAAAGTACTGTCGATGACAGCGTCCAGAACACCAAGCTTGCCGACCCAATCTCAAGCCTGTTACCGTGTCTCTCCTATGAAAGATGAATCAACTAAGTAGTGTTTGAACAATACTATGTCTGTGAAAGAAAACTTAAATTGAAGATACAGATGCATGTAGCCTCAAAAGATTTTCATGTTGATTGTACAATATACGAACTCTAGTTCAAGCGATACGGGCAATGATAACTGGACCTAGAGGATGTAACAGCCTCCCAATATCACAACTCCAAGAGAGTGTGCCAATGCGCGACACTAGAAGAACATGTACATCAGAGACAACCTGGATGCAAGCAAAATGGTACCATATGCTGCATCAAGAGCGCGACAATGCTGGTTATGTAGCACTGATGCATGTTCCATCATGCTATCTACAACCTTGACGATCCCATTTTCGTTCACGCAAGACTTTTGCGTTTGAGACAATATACGTCTTCAACCACTGTGTTACCTTACTTGCTTCTCCGTGTACTGAGTAACAGGAAACGTCCTCAAGGTCTTCTCTTGAGGGGCTACATCGGCAGAAGGAAACCATCTGCGTAAGGCTGTCGTAAACAGCATGATATAGGTCAGGATCATCCCCCGTACTTCTATACAAGACGGCCTGGGAGCACACCGCCTTTGCGTTCTCGATGTCAGTATTGGTAGCTGTGATCGCCATGTGGAAGCGATTATTGTTCTCGTTCCCGATGACTATAATTATAACTTTAGAGTCTTCTTGTTCAGGCTCTTCGATGCGGGTAGTATAGCGCTATTTGGCTTCGCGGGAGAGTTCAAGAACGCATTAGGCTATCAGGTCATACAAGCTATTTCGAGTTATTCCCCTAACAAGACATCTAGGAGAACACTAATCATACATCTGCATTGCGTAGTATAACAAAGGGCCGTAACGATCCGTGGTCAACCTCTTGGAGCGAAGATGCTGGTCTAAAGTCAATGTGTCTCATCAAGCCAATATAAGTACCATGATATGAAGCATGTAACTACGTCACTGTAGTAGAAAGGTCCTCTTGGAAGCACAGCTCATACATGCATCTATACACGAGAGCGGGAACTGCCATAGAGGCGCGGGAAGAATGGTGGCACATTGTTATCAAACACGACTATGATGCGGCTAGCCGTTTCTTGAGGAAGCACTCAACACTGCTACCAACATTAGCGAGGTTTTGATTGAACAACCCACCCGAATGTATGTGAGTTTGAAGCAAAAATCTTCTAACTACTGAGAACTTGCTGCCTTTGTGTAGGAAAGCAAATACAATCCGTGTTGAAGATATGTACATGTTTATACAAAACCTAGGCGAAACTCTCACACCTCGACCGTCTCACACATTCCGAAGCCGTCAGAGATTAGTCGCCGCCCTGGTCAGTACTTCCACATAACACGATTTGAGCAGGAATAATCTTAAAAACTATTAGTAAATCTCATTTAATCAACTACCACAACGGCATCTGCCGCTACAAAATGTTATTCCCCATGATAGGAAATATTCATCTCGGAGCAGAAGACAAAGTCAAGGTGGTAACTATGTTTCGAGGATGCATTTGCAAGCTAAGGCCAGCTACTCTGTGCTCGCCGCAGCTGTGTACAAAAGCGCTTCGGTCAGGTTGTCATCATTAGCAAGACAAAATCGAGTCCCGGAGCAGAAGAAAGCGTATCGCAGTCTCCTGGGGAGGGTAGCGAGGGAATCTAAAGAGACATGTTTCTTGTAAAGATTTAAACCTGTGAAGTGACGAAAAGCTTGCAATATTGTGCACATCTGACACTTGCACTGAAGTACCGCCATGTTCGAAGTGGAAAGCGCTAGGGTGGGATTATATGTGAACGATCCAATCTAGCCTGGAGAATGATTAAGAGCGTTTTAACACAATACTAGAACCATAATTTGAGGCTTTTCATCTTTGATCACGTATCAATACTGAGATATCTAGGTATGAAATTAAATCGATTGCATCCTTTTGGGACCATAGTTATGAACTTTGATCTTTTCCCGATTTATTCAACTCAGCACGCCACATAACCGAAACAAAGTAACGTTAGAGACGCCTAGGACCGCCATCTTCTCTCCAATTACTTGATTAACCAGTTCAGCGATGAGGTGGAACCTGCTGCGTGACTCTACTAAATCGCTCGTGTTGTGTAAGCAGCGGTATGCGTCAGATCTCCTATCTCCGTTGCTATGTCCCACTACCCATCACTTTGTTCTGGATCTGAGCGTTGCGCCATGCGGCCGGCCGTGGTATTGCTCCCGTTCTCTGCTCCTTTGTCCCCATCATGTTCATCGCCCATATCTGCCACATCTGATCCGCTTTCCGGCAAGTTGCCTTGCATCATAGCTTCAAATTCCGGTGAATTGCTCCACCTACCATTAGGCTCTTGCTTCGAAACAGGTATAGGCTTGTTCCATTTCGAAGTATTCTTATCCATAGGGACGTGATGTGTTGGATACGTTATTGAATAAAAGTGCTTCCTGTGCTATTCGAAAAGAGCCGCAAAGAAAATTACTGCGTGCCGTTATAGAGAAAGATGCTGTTTGATAGCTCAGTCATCAGCGAAAGTACTGAGCTGGATATATAAGAGCGCAGCCGGAGTCCGCGGGCAATGAGATTTTGCTGCGACCCAGATCCTTCACAAAGCGAATCAACACCCATTGGCGCACTACGATTCTGCAGTCATGGCGAAATACCCCAGCATATGCAAGCTGAGATTGCAGGTGCTGGACGCGCTCACATGCACGTAGGATGACAGCCATCCACTTAGTGTTTTTTACTCACGGCAAGAACCAGCTAGAAATGGAATAAGCACCCTATAATAGCGTCATAATCCTGAACGACTAATATAAATGCGTGCAATAGGGTCACTTCCATCCAACGCTGCGATAAGGGGAGGAAAGCCTGCCTGCACTTCGTGCATATCGCCCTTTCCAGGGCTAATCTCTATCTGGAAGATGACACATGGTAGCACTTAAGCTCTGATGACAATCACATGCTGCGAGCGTTAGGATAGGGAACATGTCAGGTCTTTGGTCGCCACTTTCTCCCAACATTCTTACTCGCGTCTAACAAGGGTCTTTGAGAGGGACACCAGCGCTTCAATCCGAAATGTGGCACTATGTAACTGGAAGATTGGAAAGCCACCGTTACACGACAGCATTTCACATGCATATGTTAATGCATGGTCTGATCATCGTTTAGTTAATATTCTTTAGGCGGTTTGCAGACATCGATAACATAGTACTCGCGCTGTTTAGAATACAAGCCAACCAGCAATGGAGCAGTTTTCCATGGTTGAGGATTTAGGATCAGGGTTTGTTCTAAGCCTTAGGGGATAAGCCCCTTGCGAATTAAGAGCGCGGGCCACAAAAATGGAACAAAAGTTAGTTCTCTAACTATAGAATAACTGTCAGGATAGGATGGGCTCTACAGCCTCATTTCCAGTGGGCAGCCAAGTTTGGTGGGGTGCTGCGTTGGCTGACCTGTTGAACGCACTGACCACCTAAAGTATGCACTACATTCTTTGCAACATTCCTTGCGTTCCAAACATCTTTATTCCTGAGTACATCGTGCACTGGATTGCAAACGACTTCAACTATTCAATAACAACCTCAAGGACAGTTTATGTCTTGCAAACATTTCACGATATCCGAAGATACTCCTTGCTGCACTTCGTAATGGCGTATCAAGAGAGAATAAATCATACAGTGATAATGTTTATACTCCTCCCCATCTACTCGAGACTTTTTCTATCATCCCTAGGAGGAGCTATCGGACACTCGTGTATCGTGGTCTGCCTGGCGGCTATTTCTGGTCTTATCTTGCCGGCAATCCATCTTCAAGTTTCTCGTCTAAATATCTTTCGTGGCTTCATCTCCTGTGTGATCATCAGGAAGATCGTCGAATGGCTACTTGATATGGGTCAGCAGGGAGACTGGAGGCTTGAAGTAGCATACTTCGTTGCAGCCGGCGAGTGGACGACAGGAGCTTTGCCAGAAGAATATGGAAGACAGATCCACGTAAGTCAGGCATCGTTATCACAAGCTAGATATATCACATGATATGAAATTAAGATCTCGTTTAGGATATGTTAGGAGAACAGCATGGCAACCCATTCCAACCGGTGACTGTGATTGTCGCAGCAATAGTCACTTATTTTGGTTATTTCAGAGATCCAGGATTTTCCTGGCTTGCACTGGCTTTTGTTTTTTTTTCATTTCGAACGTGCGATAGCACATGCACTACTCGCTTGGATAATATATGCCAGACCTTCGATACTGTCATTAGCGAATGCGGCTTCACCCGTCCACGCAGCTTCGCAACAGATTTGAACAGCCCCACATTTCGTATGTAGCTAAGCGCAGAAAGTCAACTCCAAAATCATTGATGTGATTGGCCAATCCTCGATCTTATAATGACTGGGCTTTTGGAACGCTGTCTACAGGGGTTGTTATGGGTGGAGATGCCTGGCTGACGAGTATGAATTCACCTATGGTACAGAAGAAGAAAGATAAAGAAGAAAGCTATCGTACATAACAACAACGTCAGCCATAGATTTCAGTGCTACTTCATCATGTGATCCGGTTTGTTGATAGATAGACACGACCCAACCAACTCAAGCGCTTACACAGCTGTGCCGAGCACGAATTAGCCGGTCTTAGCTCAAAATGAATCCGGTGGACTAGCATTTTGCTCCAGTATTGCCGTGTTACGAGGCGGCTTGATTCATCAGCTACATACATTGCAGTGCGTATGTACACCTAGCACACCACCTGCTTGCAAAATTTGCTCACAACATTTAGCTTGCAAGGATCCAGTTTCGCTTACCATAGTCTATTCTTGATCTGACGTAGCCTCGGCAGGGATGCTAGCGACAACCTGGATGAATAGGAGCTCATTGACCAAATCACCATGCAGCGGGCAGTAGTCAATCACTCTAATAACGTGCTCCACCAGTAAGCTGGCCACACCAGTAAGCTGGCCGCCCCACCAGACTCGACGCAACGTTCTGCGCAATTGAGCCACAATAACTTTGTAAAATGAGATAAAACTTAAAGATATAATTATTTATCTAGCTCTGCATGAAGTCCGAGTATGTCCTTTAACATGGCACTTCGTGCACGTTGGTGGCGCGCGCCGACGTCGCTTACCAGCCTGGCTCTGGCTAGCCTCTATTACTACTCTCTCTGCCTCTGCAGCTAACTGCTGAGCCTGCTGCACCTGGAGCACTCTACTAGAAGCAATATATTGACGCTGCCGACTCTTCTTTTGTTGTTGATGCTGATTTTCTGTACGTAGCCTCTTATTTTCCTCTGCAAGTATCGTTGCTGATTGTATTGTAAGCTGAGCGCTTTTAGTAAGCTGGCGTATTGTAACGTTTGTTGGGCTCTCTGACTGCTGGCGCAGCCGCTCTTGGAGATAGCGTACCTGCTGCTGAAGCTCTGCTACTGTATGTGGTGTCTCTGTCTGCGCTGCTGCCTGCGCTGCTGCGTTATTATCTGTGGTTGTCTGCGGTGGAGACGGTGTTCTGGCTACCGTGAGCGACGATAGGACGCGATCTGGACGGGGAGGGACAAGGCCTGTTGCCTGGAAGCCTGCCTGGATATTCTGCTGCGTAAAAACTATCGGCCGGATCCGTGTATAGGCTGTGAGGAAGTCTATCTTGTTAATATGGTAGACGCCTTGGCGGGCGAGCTTCTTAATCTTACGTCCGTACGCGCGCTTAAGAGGAGAGTAGCAGCTTATATCTAGAGGCTGGAGGAGATGAGAGGTATAAGGTGGTATGCAGAGAGTAATGATCTTGTTCTCTGCGCAATACTGGTCGAACTCTAGCGTAGCGTGGCTACTATGGCTGTCAAGGATAAGAAGCCGATAGACTCTAGCTGTACGAGACGCTGTATGCTGATTAAAGTGCTTTACCTACTCAAAACCAAGCTTATCTGTCGTCCAGCCATTGTCGGAGACGCTGATAATCCAGTCTAGTGGGAGCCTATTATACTAGCTGGCCTGGTGGACCTTGCCAGACAGGATTACGAACGGTGGTAGAGACTAGCCAGACGCATTAATGTACTCTATCGCTGTTACCCACTCGCGATTGCCTGGCTGTACGATAACTGCTTTGCCAACTCTGTCAGAGCTAGTCACAACTTTTGACGTTGCAGCGACGCCCATAGCGAAGCCAGTCTCATTAAAGTTGTAGATGTCCTGGTCTAGCACGCCGTACGTCTAGCGCGTCTCCTCTACTAGCTTAAACT